>KN883105.1:127398-144017 GCA_000934455.1 Apostichopus parvimensis | reverse complement strand
GGGGGGGGGGGGCCTTGAACCTCTCAGCGCCTGTACAAGAAATGTTGATAGAATCAACTTATTTATAACAATTACCCGCTTATCCCCTCATTGGGGGGGGGGGGTAACGAATGTTGGAGGATGTCTTATAATTTGAATAATAAATTGAATTCCAATATTTTGAGAAATATACTCAATAGTTTGGGTTATAAAGTTGCCGACGGCAAAAACAAACCTGTGGTTAAATTGTCTCTACTTTGAGTCGACTTTGTAGCTATCCGTATATTGCAGGTAACATATACAGCAGAGTTAAGGAAACTCAATATAGTAAACCGGAAAATTTAATGCGTTAGTAAAGTATATATAGGCCTACACCTTAATTGCAACTCAACCATTATGTGAGGCAAAGTTGATACCCTCATAGGTTTGCTTATGAAACAGGAGAAGTACATACAAAGGACCGGCAGGAGAAAGAGTCTATGAGACACAGGACACAACCCCCCCCCCCCACCCCCACCCCACCCCACATACACACATTTGAAATTTTGAAAACCTGAAAAGTGTCCTTGTCATACATTTTGCGAATGGAAACTTCAAAAGAATACGGTACCCTTGAACTTCCATTAGTTTGTTTGTGTCCATAGTGTCCTTTAAAGTCATGTGCAGATGCACTTTTGTTTAAAGGTGAAACATCTTGTTGACTACATTTCAAATATACGGGGCAAGATCGTGTTTAAACGTCTGGAGTCAGTTCATAAAATTCGTGGAACGCAAATTTATGTACCGGGAAATGATTATATTAGAGAGCTTAGCAGGCTATGTCGAAGTTACGAAAATGTCTAAAATTTTTTTTTTTTTTTATAGCCTTTCTGTTCGATGCTGGTGCCACCAATTTGTTGTTTATTTCTCCGGGACAGGTTTCTTTTCCTTTTACCCACAACCTGTTTTTAAGTCTTAACATTAGTTGAAAGTATCGTTTTAAGTTGTTTTGTTGTGTACCGTATGTTATATTTCATCTCTTATTGGAATCGTGACTTCAAAGTAAATAACTAAACAATGTGAATTGTTTCCACGCGGTGACTATATAGTACAAAGTGCCAAGGTTAAGGAGAACAACACTGTTTAATTAACCTTGAGATCAAAAGTACAGTATGAAATGTTTACCCGAAAGTTAATAAGGACGGTATTGAAGAATTTAACATGTATTGACTCCGGATGTGTGACCTGAGTAATTCATTTTGGCTTCGGCTTTGAATATGTTTCTGTATGCTGCCGTGTTGAACGTATCTAACCGTAATATAGTAGTTACCGAATTTGCGATCTGCGTTATAGTCATTGCCGACTTTGCAAACCACGGTCCCGTCACAATTTTGCAAGGTTGGTAATCACCAAATAAAAAGAGGAAAGAAAAGAAGAACTGTTTAACCTTGAGATCAAAAGTACAATATGAATTGTTTACCCGGAAAGGTAAAGAGTTTTAAAGTTTGTCCTTTCGGGAAACCAAAAAGGAGACAAAGATCTAAACAGCAAATCTTTTCTCGTTTAGAATCGAGCACTGAAAAAACAAAGTTGAAAATTATTAAAAACCGAAATGAAGCGAAATTTTGTTCCCCGCTAAAATTGGGCTTCGTGATGAAATTTGATAACCAAAAGATATATATATACGATGAAGAGAAAATGAATCTCTAAATTGATTGGTGTTTAGAGTATAGCCTGTACCCTCGTCTTTCAGTACATTAAGAAGCAGGACAATCGACTTTCCCGGTAAGAAATTACTACAAATATTACACTGTTGATTGAATCATTGGCAGTTATTGACAACATCTAAACCAATGTACAAATGACTGGATATATCAAATATATTCTAAATACTTGGAAATTTCCCTATTAGCACATTCCACATTCAAAATTTAACTAAAGTAAACTTCCACATGAGTTGAACTTACCTTGTTAACATCGTTTTTCTAAGTTACTTTTAGTGTGTTTCATATATATGTGTGAGAGATCTCATATGGCAATTAAGGCTGGTTTATTCGCCAGCTACAAGGATATGATGAACAAGTAAGCCTAGGTATTGTTTGTTAATGACGTTCAGGTAAGATTATGTATAGTAGGCCTATCTGTTTTCTTTCTATATAGGGGGATCGTGATACATATCTGACGCAGTAGTTTGGTTGTTTAGTAGTTTCCGTTGCACAGGTTCTATGCAGTCACCGCTTATCTTAGCAAGTTATTTTTTTTTGTGTATTATAAAGTCATGTGACAATGTAGGCTTCAGCTGTTCTCCAGCTATTCGGACGTGACGAAATCAGCATGTTTGTTTCATGGCGTAAAATCCACAAGAATAAGTCATGGCACAGTAATCATTTAAAACGTGCTAAACTTATATAATAACTTATATAATATAATATAATGTCGAAAAAGTATTTAGAGCAAAATTGATATCCAATCATGTCTATAGATGCAGATTTTGTCAAATAATTAAATTACTCAATCAAGGATATTATATATATATTTTAAATTTAACAGGAAACATGATTGTGATGCTTCCTGATGCTAAACATTTGGACGGGTCGAAGAGTGATAGGGCATGGGAGCGGGTGGACGGGGTAGCGAAAGGACGGCCGAGCGATTGGAAAGAAGAGCTTTTAGAGGAGGCAGCGATTGGACGGGGAGCGATATGACGTGGAGAGATTGGACGGCCCGGGGGGGGGGGGAGTGGACAGGGGAGCGAGTGGAAGGGAGAAGCACTGTGCTGCCTCTGTAGTATGCCATACGTAATATCGTTCAGGCTTCATTGTATAACTTAGTTTTGTTCAATGTACTACGTACATAGCCTGTTACTGTCATTCTTGATATTTTATTCAAAATAAAATAAAACTGTTAGCAAACTGCTTATCCACTATAGAGAGCCTGTTTAGGAGAATGTGTAAAAGTAAGTTGGCCTGACGTTTCGATCCTAGCAGGATCTTCTTCAAAGGCTGAAAAGGCATTTTTAGCCTTTGAAGAAGATCCTGCTAGGATAGAAACGTCAGGCCAACTTACTTTTACACATTGTTTTTTTTTTTATTGTCATCAGTTTGTTTTGATACTTATTACTATAACAAATATGAAGAAACTTACGGGTACCGTTTCGAGACAAATGTTGGTTATTTTCCTTTTCACGTTGTTATGAAAGTTTAACATTCTAACATGAAAATTGGTACTTATTTTGTGTTTTGTAGGAATGAACAGGGTTAACAAACAGTCTACCGTACAACGGTTCGTGCATTATCCTGCGATAAATGCACGGTAGACCGTTTTGATTAACCCCTAGTTATTTTAAAATGGTTAATATTGCCCAAAATGTGTTACGGATAAGTTGAAATGAGCTTGTTTCGTATGGTTTAAATGAGCCTCATAATACCTGAGAGGTGTCACGCGACCATGCAAGCTGGTTTATACTCTCTAATTGGGTATAAATGCAGCTATAAACTACATATATATGAGAGACAGAAAACCGAGGTGTTATATGGGGTATTCAATAGCATAATTCAATTATTGTAGAAATTATGTTGCCCCAGAGGCCCAGATGAGACATTAAATTTTCGAACATTTCAAGTCAAATGTTTTACCTTCTTAAACTGTTCAAGTTTTGAGTGTGTGACTTTCTATAGAAGAAAATAAATAAGATCGGAAATTATATGTGTGGTGAATGAAAACGGAAAATTGATCATTGTTTGTCAATTTACTCTTCTGCTAATACAATGTCAGAGCTGAACTGACTTGTATTTCCCTTGTACCCTTTTCCCTTGTAAATAGTGGCGCTATTTGTAATTGCCTAAATAATAATTGCAAAGACATCTCTTTCTCTTTTCAATCATGTTGGTTGAGAAACTCACTGTGGAAACAAACTCTCCTATTTGTTTATTTGAAAAGTCGCTATGAATATTAGTCATTTAGACGGTTGTAGAAGCGAGATGTGTGAAGTAACTTTAAATCGATCCAAACCAATAATCAAATACCGCACCCAAAGATCGATCACCATTTCTCTGTGACGAATACTGGACCGAATTTGCTTGATGTGAGGTTTCGAACTTCAACTCGATCTCGAAGAGAAGAAAATGAAGAAGACTGTCGTCGGGCCTGCATCTATATTTCTCTTCTGTAGCGCGAAAAGAACTTTAAATATTCCATTTAGAAGCCGAAGTAGCTCGAGGGGTATAGTGAGTGAAAGTGGTAGAGTAAGGGTTGGAGTAACAGGAATAGGTAAGTGGATTGTCATATGATCTCAATTATGAAGGTTCCAGAGTTGTGCATGTACTAGATTCGCGATTAGGCCTAGCCTACTTAGATTGTTGTGTAGTAATAGCACGGTGTACGGTAACTTCGCGTGTTCCCTATTAAAATTCGCGTACTGTGTTATACGTATGTAGTTGCAAAAATAGACACTAGTTGTCGTGTTTGTAAGTCAAATTGTAACCACTTTCATTCACAATTTTATTCGACAAAGCCTGAACCAATGCAGCCAAAACAAGGCATCATCAATTTTGTGATCTGAGACATTTTCATGGATTATTCCACAGAGTTAGGGGAATTTATCCTTGCTTCGAGCAATTTGACTCCCAACCTTTACAACTACAAGTATGACTTTTCTATTTCTGGCGTAATCTGGTCAATCAATTGATGAAATCACATAGCTAAGTTGATAGCACTAAACCACAGAGCAAAATAAGCTAAATCGTGAACACCGTTATCATTTAAAATAACTTTAATGCTATTACTAAAGCGAATTTACAGTATAGGCCTCCCATCATTCTACTAATACTATCCTAGTATTCGTACAGTTTTAGTAACCAGACCCTGGAAGTGGAAGTCATCACAAAGGATCACAAGGACTTAAATCGAAGCCCTCCAACACCCCTCCTCCCCCCCTCACCCCTCAGCACAAACTTTTTAGCTGGTATAAGAAGCTTTATGATCATGGTAGAACTTCAGGTAGAATGTCAGACATCTTTTACCAGATCTTGATCATTTAGTCACAGCTAAGAAATGAAAATGCAGGGTAGCAGCACTGTAGGTTAACACTGATAACTTACAGTGTCCAATTACAATACAAAGTTATCACATTCCCTGAATGTTATGAAGATGACCAAACTTATCAGAGCTTTTTCATTATTGTTGTAGTCTGAAATCATTATTTTCATACCATCACAGTCTGTTGTGAATAATTCATATCTTCCAGGAGTTGTAACACCGTTGGGGATTGGTGTCAGCAATGTATGGTCAAAATTACTTCAAGGCAAGAGTGGCATTGGATTGCTGAGTGGAGAAAAATATGAAGGAATACCAAGTAAAGTAGGTAAGATGTTCGACGATCAAGAACTGAACCATTTATTTCGTTTTCATGTCTTTTGTAGGTAGCCAAAAGTGAACAACTTTGGCAAATCTTTTCACTGGTCACTGAGTTATAAGTACCCTTGATAGTTTACAAATTGTGTTTAATCATAATTCATGTATCAGTATGAAATCATGTTTGTCAATATTTACATTTCTACTCAATGTAAATTTTTTGACAAATAACATTTTGTAATCAGTGATGATATGTTTTATCAGTATTACCTTAGATCCAAATAAATGCTTCCAGCAAAATGAACATGATTAATCTGTTGATATCATTCATCTGCAGTAAATTATTTCTGTACCCAATATTGCTTGGTGTAGTTAATATGCTTAATTGTTATATTTACATTTGTAATCTGTATTAATTATTCGATTAGATTTAATGTGCTTTTATCAATATTATTTGATATTTACCAACAGCTGGATTGGTTCCAAGGGGCAAGGGGGAAGGCCAGTTTCATGCTCCGAGTCACCTTACAAAAACTGTGAGTACAGTATGAATGAAAATGTGTAAAGCTATTGATCCCAATTGAGTCTTTTGTTGCACTGAGATAGTATAATATTAAGTCACATTTTTTGGGGGTTACTGTTACAGTAGGTGCCCCCAGTTTAGCTCCTGATATCACCATTTACAATTTCGAAACCAAGGAAGTTGTCTAGTTTGTAAAATATTTATCTTCAACCTCTACATTATAGGCATATATTTGGTAGGCCACAAAGAAACAAATATCATTGCAAATAAACTTAGCTATTCAAAAATGTGGCTTTAAGTGATAAAGTTACAATGATTGATTGTATCTACAACATATTTATTTGCAACCCTGTTCTCTTGAACTTTGGAAAGAGTCTTTCTTACTAAATTCATGAGATGATAGTTTTAATCCAGGCAGATTATTTAAAAAAACAAAACAAATATCAGCTATTAGTGTAGGCTAGGTACAAGGCTGAAAGTAAGGCTTGGTCAGGTCAAGGTCATTTGGCCTCTGTGATTTATAAATTTGGAAGGGCACCAAGGTCATCAAATAGGGCACTAAGGCCAAACATTGTATGGCAGTAGGGCACCAAGGCCAAAAACAATTATGTTGCGAAACAGCCAAAGAAACATCAGTTTTAGCTTTATGTGATATTATGAATATGAAGCAGAACACATTACCCGTACTATTGGTTTGTTCAATCATGTATTGACTCTGCTAACATCATGTAAAAATCACTAAGTATGCAAACACATATGTGACACATAGTTTGATCTGATCTTTATCTTGTGGAAGTTTATTCTTTGTGGACTTCATGATTTTGTAAAATGGTTTTATGGATCGTCTTGGAATTGCATTCAAGTGAAAGGGCACAGCGACCAAATAACATCCAAGGAATTTGGGCAAGACAACCTTTGTGGCCTTCCATGATGGGTGTTTTTGTAGGCCATCCTGGACAAATACGATGGCCTTCGTTTACTTCCAGCACTGAATTATGTAGTTGTCCAGTTGTATCTAGCCTTGTTAACATTGCATACATATAAAAACCAGTATTTTTATTGCATGTCTTTGGACCAGGAGAATGCACTCCGCAGAGGTTTCACTACAGAACTTCAAAGTAGTAAAGTGGGTGACTCTTGAGTGGAGTGGGAATATGTTATTGTAAAAAAGACAGCTGTTTATAAGAAGGATGATGAACATCCTGGAAATCTCTTGCTTTTACTTATCCTGTAGGAGTTGAAGGTAGCAGAAGATGTGACCCAGTTTGCTCTTGTTGCCTCAGAGGAAGCCCTCTGTCAAGCCAAATGGAAACCGACTTCAGATCAAGATAAACTGGACACAGTAAGCTATTGATTTTGAGTGAACAAATGTTGAATATGAGAAAGAAAAAGATCAAAATATAAAAGAGAAGAAATAAAAATATAAAGAGGGAAGAAAATAATAGCCCTCACTCTGAGTAGTTCTGTAATTATTCTACAAACTCTGTAGTTGCTTTTTCTTACCTGTCTTAATTCAATTAAATTAGCCCATCTCTAGGGCAAATTTTTTAACAGTACCTCCATCGTCTGCGATGACCAAATTTCTGTTTGGACAATCAATGTCAGCTTTTGAGATTGTCAGATGAAGGACTTGTTGCTTACATCAAATAAACATTGCATTGTTACCAAATACTGTAACTACAAAATGGGCAAAACAGTAGATTGGCATTGCCCTCTGTCACTTTTGAGGAACTGAAATCAAACAAAAATAGTAGTAGGCCTGTGATCCACTCAAAGGGGAATTTTAATGGCCCAAAGCTGGTGTTCTATTCACCAAACCCACACAACTCTCCTGCCATATACACCTTGGTTGTTCTTTTTGCTACTTTTTTGGTCATCAAAATTTGTTTGCACCATCAAGAAGTACAGTAAGAACTGGTTGTCCAAGGGATAACCTGAAAGAATCCTTAAATATCTTGTCCAATCGGTTATAATAATGATTCTGTTTTGTAGGGTATGGCCGTGGGTGTCAGTTTACCAGGGCTCCAGGAAATTGTCGACACTGGTAGAACACTAGAGACAAAGGTAAGTCATCTGTTTTGTTCCATTTTACTTAATGAAAAGAAACCAGTTTGATTTACATCAATCTAGAACATGCAGTGAACAACACTTACTGGTCATTTATATGTTTATGTGTGTATCAAATAAGTAAAGAGTTTAGTCACGGGGGAGGGGGGGGGGGTATATTTGTCACTACATCAAAGTGTATTTGTTGCCAAATTTCAACGGAGTCTTACCAAGATAACAGAACACGTCTTGTCTCTTTAAACCCTATTGAAAGAAAACATGCGCAACACGCACCATTCAAACAAATCACACACCACACGCATCCCAAGGAACACGCACAACCAACACATGCATAAACAATCTTAGCACACGCATAGTTGACGTGCACATTAATTCAATCACATGTTACAATGTGGTAGGACTTGAATGGATCAGCATGTGTAAGCAAAGTAGGATTTGCAGGCTTATTTGTGGGAGACATTTGGTTTGTATAAACTTATAGGAGTGCAGTCATTTTTGCAGCATAGCCTGGATAGATTACTGTATCATCATTACCTGTGACAATAAGTTCAGCACAAAGTGCAGAAAGAAAAGACTTTATTCTCCTCTTCTCTCTCCATGATACCAATTAGCGTCCCCATGAAGTCACTGTATCATTACCAGTGACAGTACTTTAAAGAACCAGTGACATCCTTTAGTAAAACCTTTGTTTTCCATTTGTCTACAGGGATACCGCAAAGTCAGTCCTTTCTTTGTGCCAAGGATTTTACCTAATCTCACAGCTGGACACATTGGCATCAGGTATGGATTCCAGGTAAGAGGGATGTAAACAGAGAAAGGAAAGAGACCGAAGGTGACAAGCAAATAATCCCTTCTGCTGTGGTCTGCAATGTGGTTATTTGGCCTTTTCCTATTCAGATCTATAAAGAATCCATGATTGAGATATATAAAATGTAACCCTTCATTAAATCTTCTGTTTTCTTCTACAAAAAACTAAGACATGTAGTACTTCTTGCCAATTTTTGCTATAATACAGAATCGACAGGTTGAGGTTCTACCCTTCACCCTGCCCTCCTCTCCCTCCTCAACAGGAATACTTCCCTTCCATATTACTGTGTATACTATATCTCTCATAGATCTGTTATGTACACTTCTGTCATGACCTATATGAAGAACTCTTGCCCCTCTGCATTAGGTAGCTGCCCCTCCCATGCACCCCAGCAGGTAAGACCCATCTGCTAACATCACTGGTAGTATCTGGAATTTTCTCCAACTATTTTGTATTCCTTTACTCATAGGGACCTAACCACTGTGTGTCCACCGCATGCACCACAGGCTGTCACGCAGTTGGTGATGCGTTGAGGTTTATCCGTAATGGTGATGCTAAGGTCATGGTAGCAGGGGGAGCGGAGGCCTGCATATGTCCGGTAGCAGTGGCAGGCTTTTCAAGGTATTAAGGAATGCAAGTCATTGTTTTTTTCTCAAGACTAGTATCAGATTTTTCTTCTTCTGTATGTGTCTAAAGGAAGAAAACAAAAGCTAACAGATAGAAATGTAAAGACGGGAAACACCTCCTAAACATCTTTTTCTTAGCTGAAACCTGTTAAATAGTTTTATCTTCACAAGTGATCTGTTTTACCAGCAAAACTTTATTCTTCTAAACTATTCATAAATATTGTTATTATTTTGTCCGAAAAAAATGAGTAACTGAAAGTGTTACATGATGATAACAATGTATTCATGTAATGGCTAAGGATCAAATGATTGATTTATCATATTTTTGTCTCTTTTGGCATTCCTTGGTAAATGTTTGAGCTAGACAATAACCGTCTTTATATTCTCAGAAGTAAATGCTGAAGTGAGGAAACAGATTCCATGGAATTTATGAATAAAACTTGTTGTGCCCATATTTTAGGATGCTAAAATTTCTAGAAGTAATCTCCTACAGTAAACTACTTTCAACACCTATTTGAATGATTAACATATTCAAACATATGACAGCAAACAAGACAAATGTGCTGCCCTATGAAGTAGACCATTTAGGATCCTCAGTCAAAAACTTTATCCCTTATCATCTACATTTCCCAGGGCGCGTGCTCTCAGCACCAAGTTTAATGACAGACCAGAAGAATCTTCCCGACCTTTTGATGCAAAGAGAGATGGTTTTGTGATGGCTGAAGGGGCAGCAGTTCTCATATTAGAGGTTTGGTCTGCTAAGGTTGACCTGATCACTAAAATTTGCCCATATTCAAATGGCTACTATTGTCAGTCAACAATTTGCTAGTTGAAATACAGATTTATTTTAGCTACAAGTAGTAGATGTGTCTGCGACATCGAGGGTTAGGACAATTGATAGTGGGAGTGGGGGGAGGGGAGGATTGCTTAGTGGCAGGATTCAAAGATCGATCAGAGCATATTATTGTTTAATTGTACGAGGCACTTTAGCTCAATTGCCTCTTTGCAACCAGGTGTATAAACAGAGATTTATGAGGTAGCTTGTGTATGTAGTTGTGTGCACTGGATTGTGGCTGCATCCTTTGGGATACTCTATAAAGGACTCATAGATGTGGTGCAGTGTAATTGCTCAGACAGCAACATGCTGAATTGTTTACAGCTTGAGTGTCTTGGTTTGACAGTTTACATTTACTAGGGATTAACCATTGAAAGAAATTTGACAGACCTGTCAACCCCCTAAAGTTGTAAATCTGGAGAGATTTGAAAAGACAAAACTTTGGAGGTTGGTTCCTGACACCAGGAGATTTTACAAACTATTGTTAAGCCCAGTTAACATTAATATCCACAATCACAGGTAAATCTTGAGACTTATACATGTGAAATTTGGAGTTCCAATCATGAGATGATGCACAAAGCTCTGAGTGTCACAGTAAGACTCTAAGAGTTGGCTGGTCAGGTATAGGAAAGCCTTTGATACAAATAAACAATAAATTTGCAAACTTTAAATTGATAGTTTCCCCTTTTATCTGACATTTTAAAGCTAATACTTCTCATGTTTTCTGTCACATAGGAGTGGAATCATGCGGAGAGTAGAGGGGCAAACATTCTAGCAGAGGTACTCGGCTACGGTCTTTCAGGTGAGGTTGAACGACATTTGTAGCAATGAAAGGAATCTTGTTAGAATGATAGATGATAACAAAGTGCTGTGAATAAAACAGAATAAACAACAAAAAGGAAAATGTGATATTTTGCTAGAAATATGATGCTGACAAAAATCAAAATCACAGGGAAGTCTAATATGAACAAAGCTGCCTAGCTTTTTATTAAGACACCTACAATTTTGCCAGCCATTTGTTGTACAGAAGAATTTTACTGGTTCCTTTTCACTACTGGAATTTTTACAAATTTATTTGATGGTTACAGATATTTTAATTTAATTTACAATTAATGTTATATGTTTTTTTTTTATATTTCTTTTGAGCACTATAATACTCAGTTTTTATATTCTTCCTGTTAAAGTCTAGTTTGATAATAGCACATGCTGGGAAATTCAAGGGTAATGGTACATGTAAAAAGTATTAACCGTATTAAACAGTATTAATTGTTCTACATTGGTTCACCCACTCACAACTTAACATTTAATGTAAAGAAAAGTGTTAAACCTATGATACATTATCCTGTGAAGTCTAGTTACTACTAGTGGCTACTGTCCCAAGCTCTGCTAGTTTGTAAATTATACTTTTTCCCATCCAATGACAGGTGATGCCAGTCACATCACTGCCCCTAGGGAAGATGGATTCGGTGCACAACTATGCATGAAGGCTGCCCTTAGGGATGCACGTGTCAGGGTCGAGGATGTTGGATATGTTAATGCTCATGCAACTTCAACACCTCTAGGTAAGGTGAAAGTTTTGTAACATTAAGGTAATGGTTTGTCACCCAACGAAACATGAAGTGACGTTCGAGTTTGTGATGTTTCCATTTAAAGGGAGTAGTCATTAATAAATGTCAAATATGTTAAAAATGTTGCAGTTAGTTTAAAAATACATTACAATTGTCGAAATCAAGATCTAATTGTATCACAAAGGGGGGGTGGGGGGGGGGGGGGGGAGGGAGTTATCGGATTGTAGAGAATCACAGCACTGGGATAGGGTAGGTGAGTTGGAAAGACAGTTGTTTCCTTTATTTGGTCAAAATTCCTGTTTGCTTACTGCGAGTAGTAGTTCTCCCCCCCCCACCCCGTCCCCTCCAGCCATCCAAACTGTTTACTGCTTAAACCAGTGGCTGCACTTGGTGAATGGATTTCTTCATATTTTTAAAGTACTCCAGTAAATTTAACAGATTTGAGAAGTCCAATTCATTTCCTGGAAAATTTGCTTGTACTCTAATGAGAGACTAAGGTTTTTATGCACCCAATGGGGCAATGACTGGTTATAAAGTTTGAAGCATGAACTGTAGATTTATTGCTCTCTATGGTATCGTGATACGTTGTCATTAATGAATAAGAGACATTTTACATTTGCAGGTTCATTTTTGGTGATTTTGTGAATTACCAGATGAGAAAGATGATAACTCTTAATACTAAACAAAGTGATCTGAACATGTTCATTAATGCAACTCAATTACATCCAGGTTTAGTTCTCATATTATCGTACAGAAAAAACAAACCATGACACATGGCACATAAATAAAATGACATCATATGAAGGGGCACTAGAAAATAGAGATACTGTTAATAAGGCTAGTGACCATAGAGTAAAGAAAAGAACACTATGAGGAGAGATAAAACTTCAATTCAACAAAAGATATTTACAAAATATGAGAAAAGAAAGAAACAGGACAGGAAAAACTGAAAAGGGGATAAAAAAAAAGGAAATAAGAAAGGGATCGAAAGCAATCAGCAAAAAAAATTAATTCACAAGAGATGGCCAGGAAGGAGAGTATCTTACAAATAATTGCTTAATTGCATTCAAACTTTAATGGGGATGAGGTAAGAATATGGTGCAGTAGGATCCCCAGAGGAAGTTACTCTGGAACTGGGTAATAAACAAGTATGTCATCACTTCTCCTACAGGCGATGAAATTGAGAATCGGGCAATCAAGTCTGTCTTTGGTTCCCATGCCAACAAGCTGGCTGTGTCTTCCACCAAAGGAGCAACGGGTCATCTGTTAGGTGCTGCTGGAGCATTAGAAGCCATATTCACTGTACTAGCATGTCAAAATGTAAGTGATATATTGCAGAATTATCTTCTACGGTGAAAATATAATTTAAATCTACACTTTACGTTGAGCATGGATTGCTGGTTGGAACCACTGATAACGTGGAGTGTTAGATCAGTGGTTAACGCTGATGCCTTTCAATCATAAGGTCCCCGGTTCGAGTCACTCCAAGATTAATGTATGTCATCCAGTTACAGGGTTGTTGACAACTGACAATTCATAATCATGGACATTAAATATGAATGTAAGAGACTGACTTCGGTCAGCTTGCGGCTTTGATAATGATGGCTTCTTCGCGAGTTCCTGCTTGCAGGAGGATCTAAACTACATACATACATAATCTTTAGTACCACTGTGAAGTTGTTTAAACTATTTCTACTCCTTTTTAAAGTATTTTTTATTTTCATCTCCCATTTTCCCCTCTTCCAGGGTCAGCTGCCTCCAACAATTAATCTAGAAGAGACAGGTGATGAATTCGATCTGAATTACGTGCCTAATAAATCTCAGGTTTGGCTGGGAGATGGTAGACGGATAGGACTCACAAACTCTTTTGGGTTTGGCGGTACCAATGCCTCTTTATGCATTGGAAGCGTCAGATGACAGTTGTCTATGAATATTCATGTCTTTGATGGACAAGGGAAAGAACAGCAGAAAGGCATTGTAAGATGTTAATTCTTGATCAGTCCTGATGAAATATCGATGTTCGATGAAAACTAATATCCGATTTCAGGAATGAATAGAGATGTGACTATTTAAAATTGATTCATGAGATTTAAAGAAGTCAAATGGGAAGATGACCGATGATATCTGTAGTGTCGGATCCGGGGCAACCTAACTTAAACCACAAAACTCAAGAGTTGAAATAGGAACACAAAGATAAACTGTCCTTAATCCATGACTAACGTAATATATTCTGGTAACTCAATGCATGTATACATCAATGAAACCTCAGTCGGCCCAGGTGTGGCCGCATAACCTTCAAATCAAGGTATGCATGTATTATCATTAAAACGTAAACAAACCAATAAATTTAAACCAAAAAAATATATCAAATTTACAAACCAGTTAGAGCAGAATTTTTGGATGTTCTTGTACTCAATTAGCATCTGCTCATTCATGAATATAAGTGTGCATGCATATGTTACAATTGTTGGTTTGACACGTATAATGCCTTTCAATTTGAAATGTTAAAAGTGTACTTTGTGTATTAAAGTGCACAATTTTACATATAATCCTGTGTCTTAAACAGTGTTTTATATTCGGTTGCTACTGCAGCAATATTAAAGGCTTTACTTTGCATTGAGCTGAATATCATTGTCAGAGATTACCGAGACAGATTAGGTATATATACCTTTCCAGTCCTTACTCCCTAATCGAACAACATATTTGGTTAGTTTCGGTTAGTAGAACAAAAGGATCAGGAAGGACACTCAAGTCCCCATCAAGGACCCTATAGAGAGAGAAAAAAACTGAAGACACAAACACTCAGACCCAATTACAATGCTTAAAGTGCTTGTCCAAAGCATTCTTAAACCCATTGACACTACTTGCAAGTACAACTTTCTCAGGCAAACTGTTCCACTCATTCACAAACCCTATTAGAAAAAAAGTTTTGCCGAATATTAATCTTACTTTGTAACTTCTGGAGTTTAAGACAATGACCTCTGGTACAACTACTATTAGCAAACATGAAAAAGTCAGTGAAGGATAAATTGTCAAACCATACAAAATGTTGGAAACTGTGTAAACTGATGGAGGAGAGAAGTGTAGGTTTGAGTGAATAGAACATGCCAAATGTCTACTTAGAAATTACATTAAAACACAATGATGACATTCGTATCAACTGGTGACATTGAAGTTTTCATCCAGATGGCAAGTAATAATGAGAGAAAATATCACCTGAGATTTAACAGGCAAATCTGGATGATGTTAATCATTCACTGGTTCTTTCCAATCATGACCAATTATACTTTCATACTTTTCTTTTAATAAAGAGAACCACTTCTGTGGAAAACAGTTTTTCTAATAAGCTATATGCTCTATTGAAGATTTTTAGAAGAGAAGAACACAATAAATGGTGATTGAGAGAGAGAGAATATAAAATGTCATTTTGTTTTTTTTGTTGTTGTTCATGTCTATGCTACTGGAATGCTATTTTCCATTATGCCTATTCAGTGTCCTGGAACTTTTCAACATCCGGGATACTTTGAAGGTGAAACAATCTGAGCCAAACCGCGCTGACACAGAATTGATGGTAATTGTAATGTATACACATTCACAAGGGCTATGATTTCATATTTAAACCTTAAAATATCAAACCTACACAAGATCGATAAGAATGATCCATCCTTTGACACATTGGTGTGAATTCGAAAGTCTATCTTTGTACAGCAACAACCCTAGCAATAAGTCTTACCATGTAGCAAGAGAGAATAATACAATTTCATTGTTATTTATCATACATATCCTGCATTCAGCTCAAACAGCAGCGTTTTTTTCCCGTTTGTCTCAGAAGTGTGCAGAGCTCTATACAATATTGCAAGAAACTTTGAAATTGGTGTTCAAAAGTACTAATGTCGACATTTACCCTAGTAGGTCTAGGCGGTGTATATCTAACGGTAATTTTGTCTGTATACTAGGCCTGTGAAGCATTGTAGAGACCGAGTGGGAAAGCTCCAAGAATAAAAAAAGACACCTGCACACTCTGGAGTTCTGTGCAAATCTTCAAACGTAAAATATCTACCGTCAAACCTCATAGGATTGGTGATGCGCCAAAGAGACAAACATTCATCTTAACCCTAGAACCGTCAACGGAACATTTGATCCTTTTCACCCGGAATCCGTGAAAATGATTGCAGTCAATAAGACAATGTACACTATTGTAATCCTTGTATTGATAGGATGTTACGATCTTCTTAACTTTCAGCACCATTCTGCTCAAAACATAATTCTTTTTTTTGTTCTTGGAGTTTTCCCACTCGGTCTCTACAATGGCGTAGTCGGCAGGGTTTGTTTTCCCCTGTTTGGAAAAGACACCTGCACACTCTGTGGTTCTGTGCACATATTACTACTTAAGCATAGGTGTACGGGACCATTTCAGTTTGGGGGGCAGAACTTTTGGTGCCCGAAAGTTCACGTGACACTATCTAAGCGGAGCGCCACCATCGGTTGGCGCGTAGCGTACAAGAAAAATGTTGGCAAATAATGCCTCTCAGATTGCCGGAAACGGCACTTCTGAGGCCTTGCAAGTTGCATCTAAACATTCTTTATTTTATAATCTCGCGTTTTAGGAATTTACACTTCCCCAAAAATTTGGTAAATTAGAAGAAGAAAAAATGGTAACATCACTTTGAAGGGGAAAAATAGGACAGTATATTTTTTAAGCTCCTATTTAGTTACCTTATTTATTACCTTATTTTAACACAGTACTCAGCTACCTCCAGAAAAACATATATTGTTCAACGACACGTAGGCGGGATAATGTCGCTGTGTCGGGTGAGACTTCAATTTGTCTCACAAAAAAGTATAAAATATAACAAAGAATATGATAAACCTGTACTTCTAG
>KN883105.1:110030-123897 GCA_000934455.1 Apostichopus parvimensis | reverse complement strand
CTTTCAGACGATTTGTACCTTGTTAACGAAAACATCAGTTCCTACGGTTTGAACTCAATGCTCAGACGTGATTAAATATTGAACTATATTGTATGTATTGACATAATAGTGAATTTATGTGATCCGTGTGTCGAGGCAAACAAAGACCCCAACAGCCTTACATATTGCTATGAAGATAAGCATGGATTAATGATTTACTGATAGGACTTTGCACTGTTAGTTTCAGGTATATAACTGTATACAATGTTCATAAGGCACATATGCTGTAAACGCTACACGTATTTCTAGATAGCTAGACAACTTTTACGAAGAAAAAGGCACGAAGACAAATGTTCTGAGAGCGGTATACTAAGGAAGAGTTACAGTTGTAGTTTGGAGGTAGGTAACATAGTTTGTGCAGGACTAATCCATTGCGGAATCGATTATAGGCTATGAACTTTAGACTAGTCTTTTAGCCCGATGTTGTAGTCTTACATATACATTCTTGGCATGTAATGGTTAGTTTCGTTTCTTATATGCATAGCAAGAACGAAACACACGAAAGCAGTGTTCATATTTTGTGATGATAACATATAAAGGTAAGACATAGCATAAAATTAAAATTTACATATGTTTACCAATTATATTATTCTATGACGCCATGAAATGAACTATTTGTTAGCTAATGACATTGTTTGAAGAAAAGAGTTACAAAGAAATTGTTTCAGAAACATATAATTTTAAAAAGGAAGAAGCTAAGCGTATACATTTTCTAGAAACGTGTCCATATCACCAGCAGCATATTCAACACTAGATGTGTAAATTCAGTGCAATGTATATTTTGTAAGGAATAGTAAACAGGGTTACTCAGTGGAAACTTAATTTGGAAACTTAAGTTATATTGCCTAAATTTATTAACAATTAACATAGGCTAACAGGATGTTCATGACATGTGAGCAATTGGGAAATATTTCAATATTCAAGTGCCCGACTAGAGTTTATTAACATGTGAGGTTAATGGCAAACTTAACTCTCTTTTCGTTTCATGGAGAAATTCGCCCTATCGAAATAACGGGAGCATAGTCACTACTGAGAAAAGAGTCTGCTGAGTGTGTGCATTTTGCTGATTTGGAAGATTATTCTAATACTGTAAAGAAATGGAAAATAAGGAAATCCGAAGAATGAGCTGGTTTGCTTCAGAAGTAAAACATACATTATTCTGAAATAAAGCAATTTCCAACGTTGTGATGGATAAAATTCTATCTCGTTTCAGTCCGATGTTTCCCTTCGATTTTATATCAAAAAGTTTGTTAAAAGTAGTGCTTGCTTTCTGTTTTCATTGTGTTGGAGGGTTGGGTGTTAGGGTGTAGTGAAGCTCCGTTTGCACATACACAGTAACGGATACAACAAGGCAACATGAAATAGCAAGAAATGTTTAATGGTTAGACCTTTTAGACAAGAAAAAAATATATTATGGACTATAGGTAATTTAAAGAATAAACACCTCAGTCGTCTCTGTGATGTTACTCAGGACAAGTTAAAGATGAACCCCCTCCCTCTCAACCCCCCCCCCCCGACATACACCCTACTTAAAATCGTATGTTTAAGGTCCCAAAGTTTGGTCTGTTGCATGGTTGATTTTTCCATTCGCTTTGTCTTTTGAAACTAGTTCATACACTAGAACACACTAGAACACACTAAACATAATCAACTTCTCTGTCTGTGTTACCTTTCAGCGCCATGGTCATGAAGCTTATCGTTCTCCTGTTTCTTTTACATCAGTTTCATGCAGGTAACAATGTTTGACACGTTTTATGCTTTCGAAGTAATTTTGAGCCATCGTGTGCTACCATCACGATGGCTTTGAATGAACTACGTATATATAATGGTTTAGCTACAGCAGTTTCAAATTTGAAGGATATCAAAGAGTTATTAGCATGTCGGAGGGTATTTTGTGGATTAATTATGCGTATGCCAATGTGGAAGCTTAGGCTTTATATTCAAATGTCAAATCTTTATGTTAGTCATGTGTCCATGTCCCTTTACTATCGGTTACAGTTGCTTCGGTAATATTGAAAGGAACACCTATCTCAACCCATCCATATGGAAGCAAAGTAAAGTTGACTTGTGTCAAGGAAGACGGTGCATTGGTATGGACAACCTCCACTGGTGACATTTTGTTTAACGAAGAAGCGAGGTATTCGAAGGATGAAAAATACGACAATTTTAAAGTGGACATTTCAGGAAATCAATCAAGTATGATCATTACTAACGCATTATTTGAAGACGAAGGAGAATACAGCTGTAGTGACGCTATCGGCAAAGAAACAATTCTAGTAAAACTTGAAGGTACCATGTGAAACTGTTTTATCATTGTTTATTGTAAAGATGTATGATGCACTAGGTTTGATCACCCCTTGGTGACCACGTTGCACAACGTTGTGTAGAGAAAAAGCCAATGATCTTGCTTTACTATTTTATTCCCTTAAACCGAGTCATTTTAGGTTTTTAATGCTTTCATTGGTTAAGCAATGACTGTCTTGTTTTTGCTCTCTCTTGTGATTCTTTCATTGTGTTTGTCTTGTATAGATCATTGTTGGGTATTACTCTTGCCTTTAATCTCCCTATTTTTTAAAATTTATTCTCCGAGCAACCAATTACAATTTTTCTTGTCATGATACTCAATGTTCCGTTATACTGTATTTGTCTTCCTTTTTGGACAACTCTGCAACTTAGTTCCAAAAAGGAAAGGAATATTTGTTTGCATGTCATGGTGATGTGGTGACAATTGTACACCAAAAAATTGTGACTATTTTTATCGTTAGATATTACAGCATTTAGTATCAACATTTTAATATTGTCTTCCTGTGTAATATAGAATTCAGTTCCGTCCCTTTCTTTATTTAGCTGCCCCAAGACTAATAATTTCATATGGTGGACGTAAAGATACAGGACCACACCTACCATGCTCGTCATCTCCTAGTATTTCTATCACATGTCTTGCCGAAGGAGCAAAGCCCGAAGTATCGATTAGATTTAAAGTCGGAGAAAGCGACTGGTTATTACCAACATACACCAAGATTAAACCTCGTGGAATATTGTTTAATACTAATGCTACGTTGGTGTTTCAATTTATTGATGACCCAAACGGAAATGTTGTTACGTGTGAAACTTCGGGACAATCCAGTCTTAATCCGATAGCTGAAACCCAATCACTGAGTAAGTTGTGTGATGATTGCCAAAACCTTTTCAGTTGCTTTGATTTTACATTAAGAAAACAGTTCCCAGGACTTTTTTGATTGGAAGAGATTAAATAAATATCTCATAAACCTGTAAATGCGTTTAAACTTACATGGGTTTACAAATGACACTTTTCCAATTTTAAAAAGGGTTGTATTATTATCAATTTCATTGTTGTACAGCACACACTATATGTCCGTATTATTGGTACTACATTATTGGTACTGCAAGACTTAAGTTAATCCTATTAAAGAATGTGTTCTTAAATAAATGTCAGTTTCATTCAAAGGTGGTGCATCATAAAACTACAAGGCCAAAGTTCTTCACATAAGAAAGGCACACAATTCAAATGGAAGGAAGTGAAAGCACATTTTTATCACACTAATCTACCCAATCGTTTTGTTAATAAATTTCACTACATTGAAACGATTTTCTACTGATCCTGTAAAATAGTGACACCACATTGCAGTCTCGAGATGAACAACACTGAAGCAAACTGTAATTGTACATCCAACCCTCCTGTGTATAAGTACATAATATCCATAGATGGAAAGATGGAAGTCGGCAAAACCATTAATGTTGAGAATTTGGGAGGTTCAAATATTAGTTGTACTGGCGTGAGCTACATTGGAGTTGGAACATCTGCGTACAGCGTATTAGAACCAAGAACAGGTGAGTTACGCAGATTTAACGTATATATATATATAAAATTGGAGTCTCAGCTAGTACTTCAGATATAACGATACAAACCATGGAACGGATACAGAGTTCCTTCTCATTCATATATTGGTAGAGTAACTCACATAATACATCATTGATAATGTCATTACCTTCCTAGATAGTTTAATGTGGTAATTGAAACAAATCATTCCATCAACAGACTCATCATTTCCGATTTACGTGATCATCACCGCAGTTGTTATATTTGGTGCTGTCATCGCATTTGTTGTACACAGTAGGAACCGTTAATTCATCCCTATAAAAGGAAACCCAACAATCACATTTAGCTTAATCTGTTCGATCAATAATTTCCATATATATGGGATATCTTGCTCCATTTGGATGTTTTTAAAATTGTGTGGTAGCTGCCATTTTGAAAGTATTTGATGTCATTGTGCCGCTAAGATCTGAAACATTTTGCTTTTCATATTACAATGTGCAATTTTAACAGTCATCATAAAGTTGGGAAGTGATACACTAAGCACACATTTGAGTAAATTAACCGTCACGAGAAACCAATATAATTTACCTTTGCACTTTTTTTTTCATGACATGTAATTAACAGTTTTAATTACTAAAGGACGTGTAGCGTTGGGTAGATTTCTAGTTCTCTGATACTCTGCGGATACAGATATAATTGGCTGATCATTATCCTGACTAGTTATAAGGTAAGTTGATATTCATTTTCGCTTATGGTGTCCATAATTTAAATTTCCCTTTATTAATCATCCGTGTGCATCTTAGTGGTTTGGCATGAATGGTAATGTTTAAAGAAAGTTGTTTTCACAGTAACGAAAATAACCAACTATGTTTACTTATTCAGATACAAAGCAATAAGATGAACCTTCAAAGTGGTTGGTAGTTGTTGGGAGATAAAGGAACTGATATAGGAAAGTGAGGATTCATGTGAACGCGGTGTTTTAGTTGAATACTATAAGCAAACATTCAAGGTTTCGCTAGCTTTCAATAATAATTGAAAGTGTATTACAGAAACCTTTCTTTAAATTTTGGTAATCGCAAAGCATACAGTCAAAGAAATCCAGGGAGATATGATACGTAGGTTAACCATATTTTTATTCGAATTAGTCGTAAAAGATGTCCGTTAATCAGTATTTACACACTATACCATTACGTTCATAATGTGCGTATGGTAATTTGTGTGCATTAAGTCTGCCAAAAATCATATATAAATTATGTGTACCTAATTGGGTCCACCCTAGGGTATATTGAGACATCTAACTACAATCAATTCATCACTAATAGACGTTTACAGTTCCCATCTCACTCAAATCATTGCTGGAATTGTCCAATGACAGTAATTGGACAGTGCACCAATCCTTGAAAGAACTCCATCGCTTTCATGATTCTCTCCCTATGTCCACTTGACGAAACCGAAGGTTTTCGAAAAAAGTTCATCCGATAATAGAAGTAAGTGACTGATCAATGAAATGTTGATTTGGTATAGTGGTTAATCAAAATCATACATCCCATATCAGATGTTGTTAAAGTTCTTCTTCTTCTTGTAGTTGTTCTTGTTGTTGTTGTCCTCTATAGCACACACAATCACAGATAAATCTTAAGACCTATACATGTGAAATTTGGACCATGAGATGATGTACAAATCTCCTTGTGTCACAGTAAGACTCTGAGACATGGCATATCAGGAGGTAAAGGAAAGCCATTGGCATTGATAAAAATAAAACAATTATATCTTTACCTCAATTGCCTCTCTGTAACTAGGTGTATAAACAGGGACTTATGAGGTAGCTTGTGTATATAGTTGTGTGGGTGCTGGATTGTGGCTGCATCCTTTGGATACTCTATAATGGACCCATAGATTTGGTGCAGTGTAATGCTCAGACAGCAACATGCTGAATTGTTCACTGCTGTGTGTCTTGGTATGACAGTTTGCAGTGACTAGGGATTAACCATTGACATTTATTTGACAGACCTGTCAACCCCATTAAAGGTGTAACTATGGAGAGATTTGAAAAGACAAAACCCAGGAGGTTGGTTCCTGAAACCAGAAGAGTTTAAAACTATTGCTAAATCCAGTTCAGCTCATCACTTTAACATTAATATCTACAATCACAGGTATATCTTGAGAGTTCATATCATGAGATGATGCACAAAACTCTGGGTGTCACAGTAAGACTAAAAAGGTTGGCATGTCAGGTATAGGAAAGCCATTGATACAAATAAACAATAAATTCGGAAACTTTAATTTGATAGTTTCCCCTTTTATCTGACTCTTTAAAGGTAATATTTGTCATGTTTTCTCTCACTTTAGGAGTGGAATCATGCGGAGAGTAGAGAGGCAAACATTCTAGCAGAGATACTCGGCTACGGTCTTTCAGGTGAGGTTGAGCGACATTTGTAGTAATGAAAGGAATCTTGTTAGAATGATAGATGATAACAAAGTGCTGTGAATCAAACAGAGTAAACAACAAAAAGGAAAATGTGATATTTTGCTAGAAACATGTTGCTGACAAAAATCAAAATCACAAGGAAGTCTAATATAAACAAAACTGCCTAGCTTTTGTTTTTCAAAGGACTTACCTACAACTTTGCTATGAGTTGTACCGAAGAATTTTACTGTTCCATTTCCCTACTGGAAATTTTACAAATTTATTTGATTGTCACACATATTTTAATTTTATGCACATTTATTGTGAAATATGTTTTTGTTTGTTTCTATTGAGTATTAAATTACTCATATTCAGTGTTCTCCCTGTCAAATTCTTGTTTGATATCTTCAGATGCTGGGAAATTCAATGCTAATGGTACCAGGAAATAAAGAACCATATTTCATGTTCTACATGGGTTTACCCACTCACAACTTTACATTTAATGTAAAGAAAAGTGTTAAACATATGATACATTATCCTGTGAAGTCAAGTTACAACTAGTGGCTACTGTCCGAAGCTCTGCTAGTCATGTAAATTATACTTTTCCCAATCCAATGACAGGTGATGCCAGTCACATCACTGCCCCTAGGGAAGATGGATTCGGTGCACAACAATGCATGAAGGCTGCCCTTAGGGATGCACGTGTCAGCGTCGAGGACGTTGGATATGTTATTGCAAATTCAACACCTCTAGGTAAGGTGAAAGTTTTGTAACATTCAGGTAACGGTTTTTCACCCAACGAAACAGAAGTCACATTCCAGTTTGTAATGTTTCCATTTAAAGGGAGTAGTCATTAATAAATGTCAAATATGTCAGAAATGTTGCAGTTAGTTTAAAAATACATTGCAATTGCCGAAATCAAGATCTGCGCACAAAGAAGGGATGGGGGGTTATTGGGTTGGAGAGACTTGACAACTAGGGTAGGTGGGATGGAGAGAGAGTTGTTCCCTTTATTTGGTCAAAATTCCTCTCCCCTCAAGCCATCCAAACTGTATAAACCAGTGGCTGCACTTGATGAATGAATTTCTTCATATTTTTGAAGTACTTTAGTAAATTTTAAAATAGCCATGACACGAAAATGTCAAAGTCCTATATTTTTGGGATCCATCAAAGTATGTTTTCTAGAACATGTATCAACCATTCTGCCAGTTAAAAACTTGATTTTTCAAGTCGAAAATTGAGACATGTGACGTCATGTTAGGAACACGATTTGTTGTCGCTGTTTCCGATCCTCCGAACATACCATACACGTGCACATTAGACAAGTACACATACCACTAGAAGTTACTACACAAAACACCGATCACAAGTGCGATATCAAATCAAAATATCCTGTGAAATGGCGGATCCAGAACCAATTGCGGCAAGTTTTCTAAGTATATCACGAATGATTTGAATTATTGTTTGAAAACAAAGTTTGGTGAGTTGAAACAATTAGTAAATTTTGTGGGAAGCTGATACTAAAAAGGATTTTTCATCTCACAGTATGTTTCTCTCTGCATTGAGCGTTGCCAAATAACATGTGCAGTCAATAGCACAGTGATTTCTTCGTTGCAAAGTTTTTCGCGGTCCCTTTGACCACGGGCTTCAGTTATTTTTCCTTTTTTTGTGAGAGGTTTTACATCGTCAAAAGGAGCCATTGAAGCTTGAGTTTTTTTTATCGACATTGTGTAAAAAGTTATGTACATACTGTAATGGGAATGGGGTCGGATCTGGCCGGGGTTGGGCCGACTTGCCTATATTGGTAGGGGAAAGGAAATTTCGTTTAACTTTAATAAAGTTCTATTGGGTAACTATTCATGGTAACTTACGATTCAGCTTCATGAAAAAGCAAGTACTAAGCCTCTTAAGGACGTGCTTGTACTAATAAGTAACATTTTTACACATTTTAAGGGGCTCAATAAGTCAAACAATGAGTCTTATACTATAGGCTGAGCATGAAATACTGATACAGTATATAGCCTACCAACAATACAAACAACTTACTGCGTACACAAAGGAATTAATCATGAAGTACAACTATATCAAGCACTCTTCATTTCTTAATTGAGTAATGCTATATTTTCAATCACTGCTTCCAAAGTGTTAGCCAAACATCATAGCACTTGTGAACTTCACGAAACTGTACCAGTACAGTAACTTAGGCATATGCTCAGTGGCGTAGGAAAGTACTTTTGAGTGGGGGGGCTGAAGACTGATGGCCGGCCTGGGGGAGGGGGCTTTTTTTGGAATTTTTTTTGGATTTCCAGGTGGCCTCAGATGCAATTTGGTGCAATATAGCACACTTCAACACCCACTCCATTTTGTAAATAATTTTGCATTTTCACCTGGCCTTAGATGCAATTTGGTGCTCCAAATGAGATTTTTTTCTCATTTGGAAATGAAAAAGGGGTTTTCTGACTTGCGGAGCGGGGGGGGGGGGGGGCGGAATGATACTTCCGCCCCACCATATTTTTCACTGGGGGGGGGGGGGGCTGGCGCCCCCAGCCCCACCGGTTCCTACGCCCTTGCATATGCTAGTCATTGCCTATTGCTATTGTCGTAGTGGTAGGTACTGTATAGCTAGCCTTGGCTACCTTTATATACAAAATAACATTTGCAATAAGAATTAAGAACCAGGGCCTGCACAATTATAAAAACAACATGACAGGTAAAAAATTACCTCTTTCCTTTGTCTTTTTTCCGAGGAAACTCTTCGTCTTTTGCGATTTAGTGCAGGCCTAACGCTATTACTAGTAGTAAAAGACCTAGTACTACTAGTGCTCGGTCCCGCTTCCTCCAAAGGATCGCCACTTTATCCACTGGAGGTTTCCTGTTCCCCCGATCTGATCTTAGGAGTTTTCAATGTGAGGTACTTGCCAGGAAGAACTTGTTAATGTCGACCCGTTAGGCCCATTTATTCTTTCAGTAGAAAGGAGGGATCGTAGTCTGCTTCCGTGAAGTGTTCGCTACATACGGAGCTGTACTGGCTTGGCCCAGTGAAATCGGACCTGGTGTTCTGCACAAACTTGGTCCATAATTGCCGTGTTTTGTCGTCCTTCGGCCATCGATGAAGGCTAATTGCATTGGTTATGACATTACTGCATCCCCCAACAACACAACGGACCGGCATTTTCGTAAGATATTGTACAAGATTGTAAAAACTTGAAAATTGTAGCGATGTAGCGTATTCCGTGGGTTTTCACTGTGTGTAATTGTGTGTGGGTATGTGACGGCATGATCGTCGCGCATCCTGTCTGCGGTTAGCACCTGTGTTCCTAACATGACGTCATCGTTATGTTGTTAGGAAATCACGTTTTTCAGAGGTCTGCTTCCGGGTGCGAATTTTAAAACTTTAATTACTCATTAGTGCTAGGGGTTTTAAGGGTGACGAGAACAGTTTTCATAGATTTTATCATAGATTTTGAGGAAATTACTCTCGATTTGTTCGATTTTTCGTGTCATGGCCTCTTTAATTGAGAAGTCCAATTCTTTCCCTGAAAAATTTGCTAGTTCCCTTATGATAGGCTATATTTTTTTATGCACCCAGTGTGGTAATGACTGGTTATAAAGTTTGAAACATTAATTGTATATTTATTGCTCCCTATGGTACCGTAATACGTACCGAATAAGGGACATTTTCATATTAATTTTAGGTGATTTTGGGAATCACCAGATGAGACTTACCAGATGACTTCTAAACAAAGTGATCTGAACATGTTTATTAATTCAACTCGATTAAATTCAGATCTATTTCTCATATTATGGTACTGAAAATAAAACATGACACATGGCTCAGAAATAAAATAACATAATATGTAGGGGCACTAGCAAATAGTGATACTGTTAATGAGGCTATTGACCATAGAACAAAGAAATAATAAAGAAAGATAAAGCTTCAATTCAACAAATTAAAGTTATTTAGAAAATATGAGGAAAGAAAGAAACAGGTCAGAGGAAAAAGCTGAAAGGGAATAAAAAAGAAAAAAGAAGAAGAAAGGGATAGAAAATGAAAAGCTGAAAAGGGGACATAAAAACGAAAAGGAAAGAAGGGATAGAAAATGATCAGCAAAAAATGCATAAAAACAACAACAAAAAGAACAAATTCACAAGAGATGGCCAAGAAAGAGAGTAGCTTACAAATAATTGTTTACAAATTCTGACCCATGATGACCCCAAATGACTGTTGACTACTTCTAAGAGAATAAAGTATCTGAGCAGATATAACAGAAGGAGAAAGGGGCTGCCACATATAGTTGTTGAGGTGTAATTTGCTATGCTGATTATTTGTGGCAGCTTACTGTAAAAATATGGTACAAATGGGTATGATCAGGACCAGATTTGCAATGGGAAGATCAGACCAGTGCTTAAGGGCCCCCAAATTGAAGGGGCTTGAAAGGTCAAGCATCCTCTGAGGTCACAGACTGCTGTGAACACTGCCAAGAATGACTTCTTTTTTTGGGTTGTGCATTCAAACTTTAATGAGGATGTGGTAAGAATATGGTGCTGTAGGATTCCCAGAGGGTTTAATTTGGCACTGGTGATAAACAAGTATATTATCACTTCTCCTACAGGTGATGAAATTGAGAATCGGGCAATCATGTCTGTCTTTGGTTCCCATGCCAACAACCTGGCCGTGTCTTCCACCAAAGGAGCGACGGGTCATCTGTTAGGTGCTGCTGGAGCATTAGAAGCGATATTCACTGTACTAGCATGTCTACACGTAAGTGATACATTCCCTAATTATCTTCTACGTAGGAATATAATTTAAATCTACACTTTACGTTGAGCGTGGATAGCTGGATGGAAGCACTGATCATCTTTAGTACCACTATGAACTTGTTTAAACTATTTCTACTCCTTTTTAAAGTAGTTTTTATTTTCATCTCACATTTTCCCCTCTTCCAGGGTCAGCTGCCTCCGACAATTAATCTAGAAGAGACAGACGATGAATTTGATCTGAATTACGTGCCTAATAAATCTCAGGTTTGGCTGGGAGATGGTAGACGGATAGGACTCACAAACTCTTTTGGGTTTGGCGGTACCAATGCCTCTTTATGCATTGGAAGCGTCAGATGACAGGGGTCTATAAATATTCATGTCTTTGACGGACAAGGGAAAGAACAGCAGAAAGGCATTGTAAGATGTTAATTCTTGATCAGTCCTGATGAAATATCGATGTTTGATGAAAACTAATATCCGATTTCAGGAATGATTAGAGCTATGACTATTTAAATTTTATTAATATGAGTTTTAAAGAAGTCAAATGGGATGATGACGGGATGATATCATCCTTTGATATGTCAAATTTACCACTTTTTACGTTTTTGTTATCAAATTTACAAACCAGTTAGAGCAGAATTTTTGGATGTTCTTGTACTCAATTAGCATCTGCACATCCATGAATATAAGTGTGCATGCATACGTTACAATTGTTGTGTTGACATCTATAATGACTTTAAATGTGAAATGTTTAAAGTGTACTTTGTGATGTTGTGTAAGTGCAAAATTTTACATATAATCCTGTGTCTTAAACAGTGTTTTACATTCGGTTGCTACTGCAGCAAAATTAAAGGCTTTACTATGCATTGAGCTGAATATCATTGTCAGAGATTACCGAGACATTTTACGTACATATACCTTGCCAGTCCTTACTCCCTAATTGAACAACATTAGTTTAGTTTAGTTTAGTAGAAAAAAAGGATCAGGAGGGACACTCAAATCCCCATCAAAGACCCTATAGGAGAGAAAAAAAAAACTGAAGACACAAACACTCAGACCAGATTACAATGCTTAAAGTACTTGTCCAAAGCATTCTTAAACCCATTCACACTACTTGCAAGTACAATTTGCTCAGGCAAACCGTTGCACTCATTCACAACCCTGTTAGAAAACAAGTTATGCTGAATATTAATCCTACTTTGTAACTTCTGGAGTTAAATACAATGACCTCTGATACAGCTTCTATTAGCAAACATGAAAAGTCAGTGAAGGATAACTTGTCAAACCATACAAAATATACGAAACTGTGTAAACTGATGGAGGAGAGAAGTGTAGGTTTGAGTGAATTGAACATGCCAAATATCTACTTAGAAATTACATTAAAACACCATGATGGCATTCGTATCAACTGGTGACATTGAAGTTTTCATTCCAGATGGGAAGTAATAATGAGAGAAAACATCACATGAGATTTAACCAGCAAATCTGGATGATGTTAATCATTCGCTGGTTCTTTCCAATCATTGACCAATTATACTTTCATACTCTTCATTTAGTAAAGAGAACCACTTCTGTGCCAAAAAAGTTTTTCTGATTAGCTTAATGCTCTTTTGAAGTTTTCTAGACGAGAAGAACACAATAAATGGTGATTGAGAGAAAAAGCGAGAAAATAAAATGTCATTTTGGTTTTTTGTTATTGTTCATGTCTATTGTAATATAGTGACGAGCCCGGCTCCTCCGACATGTAATACTATATCGGGACTCGCGATAGAAAGGTACTGGGGTTATCTTGATGCCGTATTTTATGCTTCTTCAGGAGACGTCTCGAACGGAAGATAGAAAACAATGAGTTCTCAGAAAAAACAAGTTGACAAGATCGGATTTGATTTAGTGATTCGGTATAATTTCTTCTCTGTCGATTCTCTTACAAATAAAACAAAATTACAATGATTTGACTCCGTCAATTACGCAAATTGAAGGAGTGATGAAATGGTGACGAAGTGACGACGAAGTAACGAACTTGCGGGAAGCATGCCGCCTTTTATACCTTACTTCTATAAAATCCCTCTGCGCATAATCAGAAGGCAGCCAATAACCTGCTCATCCTGCATTAGCTAACGATATAAATATTAGTCTAGAAAGCACTGATCTGCCCTGATTGGTTGGGAGTTTGGAAGTCCACCCCTTTCTTATGGAAACTTCCATACCACGTGAGAAGAACCTTCTCGAATGTTCTACAGACACAATGGAATATATTTTGGGAAAAGGCCCTGTAACAAGATTCAATAAGATAGTTAAAAGTTCTCGTGGGAAAACTGATTCCTTGACCTAGATAAATATATAAAGGGCCTGTACAATGTCTCGATGGAGTTTTTCGGTAACATCAAAGAGGCAGTATTACTATTTCATAACACTATGTTACTGGAATGCTATTTTCCATTAATGCCTATTCAGTGTCCTGGAACTTTTCCACATCCGGGACACTTTGAAGGTGAAACAATCTGAGCCAAACCGTGCGAAACAGAATTGATGGTAATTGTAACATATTCACATTCAGAAGGGCAGGGCTATGATTTTATATTTAAATCCTAAAATATCAAACCTACACAAGATCGATAAGATTGATCACATTGACACATTGGTGTGAATTCGAAAGTCTATCTTTCGGTACAGCAACAACCGTAGCAATAAGTCTTACCATGTAGCAAGAGAGAATAATACAATTTCATTGTTATTTATCATACATATCCTGCATTCTGCTCCCAACCGCAGCGTTTTTGTCTTGTTTGTCTCAGAAGTGTGCAGAGTTCTACTCAATT
>KN883105.1:92217-109980 GCA_000934455.1 Apostichopus parvimensis | reverse complement strand
GACTTCTTAGATTCATATTCCAAAAACAAAATTTTAAACATTCATTAAATATTTACAGCCCGGTTCGGCGGGACTTTTAGCTGCAGTAGCATGGTGTATTCTGAATCATTTTCAGTCACAGATTCATTCGCTTGATGATATGAAAGCCTCTGACAAAGTGACTCACTTCAATGTTGCACCAGATGGGATGGTTCACTAGAATAGTCACTACGGTTAACATTAACTCCAATCTTATTTTGTGAAAGCACACCCAGTTTTGGCATCTTCTTGACTATAAATCATTTAAGTGAAATATTTTCCAAGAAAATTTACATGTGTAAGATTCCGCTTTAAATTAGTTTGAGTGGTGACTCATATTTTACTCCTTATTTTGTGAAACAAACCAAGTCCCTGGAGAAGGGATTGAGAGAAATCAACGAGGACGTATCAATTATCTGTAAGAATTTGTGAAAACGATATTTTAAGGAAGAACCTTCCTAATTTTTTTTTTTAAATCGAAACCACTTCCTTTTTTTTCATGGCATGTATTGAGTTGTTGAATGAAGTTGAGCTTGAGTCAAAATAATATCAACGTAGGGGCTGAGATAGGCTGGCGTAGAAGCCGCATGAAGGTCGGCATAGAGGCTGAGATATAGGCTGACATGGAGGCTGAGATAGAGGCTTACAGCCTTACACGGAGGCTGATATGACGCCTCACACAGAGGCTGATATTTAGGCTGACAATGAGGCTGAGATAGAGGCTTACATGGAGGCTGATATGACGGCTCACAGAGGGCTGATATTGAAGCTGACATGTAGGCTGAGATAGAGGGTTACACGGAGGCTGATATGACGCCTCACACAGAGGCTGATATTGAAGCTGATATGGAGGCTGAGATAAAGGCTTAGATGGAGGCTGAGATAGAGGCTCACACCGAGGCTGATATTCAGGATGACAATGAGGCTGACATGGGTGGCTGAAGTGGAGGCTGGCCTGACAGCTTGCAAAGAGGCTGAAATAGAGGCTGACATAGAGGCTGAGATAGAGGCTGATAGGCTGACATGGAGACTGATATACGGTAGATGCCGAAATGAATGCTGGCTGAAGCCTGATACGCAGGTTGACAATAGAGGCTGATATTGAGGCCGAAATGAAAGCTAATGTGAAGGTTGACCTGGCTAGTGTCTGATAATGGAGGTTGACACCGAGGCTGATAATGGAGGCTGATAATGGAGGCTGATAATGGGGGCTGATAATGGAGGCTGATAATGGAGGCTGACATCGAGGTTGATAATGGAGGCTGACATCGAGGCTGATAATGGACGGGCTGACGTCGAGGCTGTCACGTAGGCTGAGATAAAGTCTGACAGTACAGGTTGACACGGAGGATGAGACTACTATAGGCACTGACATGGATGGTAATTGGTTGATGCGGTCTGTTAGGTTGCCAACCTGCAAGTTATATCCAAGTCTGTTACACGGTATATTGTGAGGTTTCCTGCAATATTCTACATGTTGTGATTCTAAGCATTGATGCCGGTTCTGTCAGTTCTCATACACTGCTACGATCAGATGATGCGGGCTGCAAGGATGTCCAATGGTGTCAGGGGCGTCGTGCGAAAATAAATTTTGGGGGGGCCCGTGAGCAGGTGATGACTATCTAAGCGGAGCGCCACCACGGGTTGGCGCGCAGCGTACAAGAAAATTTTTTCGTCCGGCAGACCCCTCAGATTGCAGGAAACGGCACTTCCCGTGCTTTATGGCAGTTAGCAACACCCCTAAAATTGATCAAAATTTCCGGCAATTTTTTATTTTAGGAAATATTCTCGAAGGAAGTGATCGCCATTTATTCCTCAGTTTACCAATTCCTCGTCTCCCAGAAGCGCCCAAAATTTAAGAAATCGAAACATTTTTGTGCTGGCTGATCCATGATCCCCACCCATGCCCGTGAGAAGTGGTGACTGGGTAAAGAAAAAGCTATATATGCCGTTTGAAAACATGGGCAGAAAAAGCGAAAGTAGCGAAACCTAAGGTAAAACGTGCGATAATGAAGTGATTATTTTCCAGGTTAATTGTGACTGTATTTGAAATTATTATTATTATTCATTTTTTTCGAAACTACCTATTACATCATGAGGAAAATTTATCCTGGTGGACCTTTTAGCGAACTGATTGCAAGAAGTTCACATGGAGTCCCATAATCTCTGTTCACTACATTTATCTTAACTTTCCGAACTTTGTTACAGGCCTAAAACACAATTAAAAAATTTGCCATTTTTTCATGGAAAATTGACTGACTTTGGCAAAGGTAACGGGTTGCACTTACTTTGGGACTACGTATATATAATTTTGTTCAACGATGGCAGCGTTGATGGCACATTTGGTTCATTAGTTATCAACCAGTAATTATATTTAACTGTTTCGATTGACTGAATATCAACAATTAACAACCATTGACCAAGCAGTCAACAGAAGCCCCATTTCTCGTAGGCCCTACAAGAAATTCAGTTGCTGACACTGTTCGAAAACACTTTTTTTTTAAATTATGACAAACTTTTTTGACACCTTTGACAAAATTTGGGGGGGCCTGTGCCCCCCCCCCCGGGCCCCAATGGGCACGACGCCACTGAATGGTGTGAATGCATGCATGCATAAGAATATGGAGGTTATCAGACTACGGGGAGTCACGCAGACTTGTATTGAATCTGTACCCGTATTGTATTCGTATTGTACAACACTTATGCAAAATCGCAACATGAACTTGCTCCATTTCATTTCATTTTATTTATTAATGTTTCATTCGCAGGCGATCGAAGAGAACATAAAGATTGAGTGCAAGTGTCACGGAGTGTCTGGTTCTTGCGAAGTCAAGTTTTGCTGGAAGTCTATGCCATCTTTTAGAAAAGTTGGAGCTCTTCTTAAGGTTGGTTCACAACATAATATTTGCATTCTTTGGTCATAGTTCATTTTGACAGTTATCCTCTTCCCCTCTTCCCCATCCTCCCTTCCTCCCCTCCCACACCCCTTCCCCCATCTATTGTGCATACGCAAACTCTCCGAGATGGGAAACAAAACGCGCTTGTAAATTCGAGGGCAGTATTTCGGAATAGAATAAAATATTTGAAGTTGACACTAAACGCAGAATTCTTGTTTTAAGAACACTAATGAAACTTTTCGAGCTCTACCACTCGAAAGTCCACTTTGTAATCCGCTCCAACATCTTTTACACGAACCATTTTCATTTTCCCCATTATTTATACCATCTAAGCCAATCGTATCATTGACGTCATTTTTTGTTTTACTATCTCAGGAAAAATTCGATGGCGCCACAGAGGTAGCCCAAAGAAGAGTGAGTTCTCGTCGCCAGCTGGTACCAGTTAACCCTAACTACAAGCCCCATACTAATGCCGATTTGGTTTACTTGCAAGGCTCACCCGACTTTTGCGAAAGGAATTTAGCTGTAAGTATAATTACGAGCAACCAACGTATACTATGCTGTTTTTGTTTTTGTTCATTTGTTACCGTGGTGATTCCCACTTGTACTGTAAAGGCATGTAGTGTCGTGGTGCAGTGTCTAAAAATGAAGGTAGAATATTAGGCTATTGGAGAGATATCTTGTAGGCTTAAAGTGTATTGAATACTACAGACCATAGTACTGGGGAGTAATTTTACCGCCAATTTTGGGCGCATGAAAATATGACGTAACGTGGAAGTAAAGAGTGACGTGACGTGGCCGTTAAATTAACGTTACTTGGCTGTTCATTTGACCAAAATGCGAAAGTCCATTTATGGGTAAAGATGACATCTATTTCACACGTGACGTGTCTATATAAGTATTAAGTACAGAAGGACACGTTAACATTTACTTGGTGTAGAGTTCACCTCAACTTTGAATAAAGTGGACGTGTTATACTTCATGCGCTGAGATGTTCTTAAAGCCATTCCCATCATTATTATTGACATTTGTCTTATTCCATTTCAGATCGGATCTCTCGGTACCGAGAACAGAACTTGTAATAAAGATTCCAAGGCCATCGATGGGTGTGAACTGTTATGCTGTGGGCGTGGCTATAACACTAAGATTGAAACAATTACTGAGCGATGCAGCTGTAAATTTCATTGGTGTTGTTACGTTAAATGCAAACAATGTACAAGAACTGTCGAAATCCACACATGTAAATGAGCTGTGACGTCATGTGACGTCATGAGGTCGTCCCTCTGGTGACGATATACACAACCGGGCATACATGCATCTATTGTGTGCCCGGTGTTTATGCAAATGAAGTAAACCCGTGTCATGCAAATTAAACGTGACGTAAAGGCATTACGCGTGCGCAATAAAACCTTCCCATGGACTAAGACTGAGATGACGTAATGGCGGAGAGAGAGAGAGAGAGTCATCGTATGCAACCGATACTCTATTGAAGGAATGACGTCATAGGGTTCAAAGGTCATCAGTAAGGTGACCCCAAATATGCTAGAAAATGAGGTAAATGGTCACCCATGTTGTAAGTTAGACAATCATTTGACAGTCTACCTTATTGCGGCGATTTATTCTGTAATTTGGCAGTGTTGGGGAATAATTTGGTGGGTGAGAACCTTAACTTTTTGAACGTACGTTAACCAATATCATGTGTAGCATCTTGACACTTTCGAAGGGACCGTGGTACTTGACTTGACGCAACACGGTTTACATTACCGTGACTGAATGGTACTGCTGTTGAGAGCGGATCAAGTTGTTTGGATTTTCGCGCTTAGGCTCTGTCTTGGATGACTTCTTTAGAATAATTTAGAGGGTGTAAACGTACTTTATCCAAAACATTTGAAAAGATAAGCAATTGTGTGATGATTAATGTTCGAGGCATTACTGGTTAATAGAAGGCGATTTCTATGCAGTTAGTCTTGGATATAGCGGATCGCATAGAGATTATTGCAATGGTAGAACGAGGTGTATAGTATACTACTGTGTGCCTATTGTGTAGGTGTACCTATTGTGTATTGTTTTGTTTTTTAACATAATTATCGAAAAGTCATAACTCGCCAATATAACAACGTAAAAAGAAATTAAGCAAGAAGTCGGTAAAGAGAAGTTCAAATAAAAGTCACCGTTCCCGGGATTCGATTCCACCGAAAATCGTTTTCAATTTGAAGAGTCTGTCGCTGTATAAATTTCACGCTCTGTACAGTTAATATTTTTGAAATGCAATTATTAATATAAATATAATTATCTATTAACATTTGGGTTACAGAACGATGGTAACTGTATACTTCGTCTAAAACTGAGTCGTCACGGTTTAAGCCTATTTGTAACGACTCAATGATATTATTAAAAGGAAATTGGCATTCACTAACACAATGTAAGAATCAACTTCGAACATGCAAATCAAAATTGTTGGCGTTTAACCTGTATACGCCGTTACTTGATTTCAACTGCGCATGCGTATGTTTCTTCTGGGTCAGGTCACGCGATATGAAGATTTAATCAACCTCGTATAAGTAAAAAAAAATATCGATTTAATTTTGCGTTGTCGTCGTAAATCGGCAACTTGTTAGACCGGAAGTCTTCTACGTCATTCCGTCCTTTCGAAAGTCATAGATAAAGTAAATGTTAAAGTTGATGACTTGTGAAATATGTTTTGTATGCTATCATTACTATATCACCTATTACTAAATAAAAAAGAATTTTTTTATTATTATTATTATTAAATTTTTAATCCGGTTATAAGACATGAATTAAATTTAAATTACAACCCTATTATGTCTCACAGAGTGTAAATATATGCTTGTATGAAAAGATATATAAATTTGCATCTAAACTATCAGCATGCATAAAACTTAAATAAAGGCTAGTAAACGAAAAGCAAGAATTTGAAGGAGAGGTTAATATTAAAAAGAAAAACTAAAATAATATAATTTAAAAAATCACATGAAATACATTGTTTAATAAGTCTAATGCGTTATGGAACATAACGATGATTTATGTCAAAGAGAATAATGTAAGGTAATTAGCCTACTTTTCATTGTGAATAAATCTCATTGACGCAAAACGCAACTGACAATACTTTTTGAAATGAATATTCATTTGAGCTTTTATGTCTCTATTCTGTTGTGATATCACAGTATTACCCTGACTATTCCAATAATATCACAGACACGTATATGAAAGTTTACCTTTAGTATACGGCAAGAAGTTAAGACGTTGCCAGGATGCGAATTGTTTTAAAATAGAGTGCGCACTTTCGAAATGTACATCTGATGTACCTTGACAAAACTGAACGTGCACGGTAGTGTAACTCATTTAATTGCCACACACTTTGAATTACACACTAAATCCAACACATTCGGATGTCAGCACAGCAGATATGGACGTGTTCAACTGATATTTTGCTATCTGCTACCTAATACCTGATGGTTTGTACTATTATGGCACCACAACACATCCGTATCGTAATTCACATCATGCAGATAGGGAAAGAAAAGACATGTTAGACTAATACTGTCCTAACTATTAGGCTGCTCTAAAATGGCTAATTTAAAAATATATATAAAATATTAAAGCTTAGGGTGACGGTAAATATTGCTAATAATGGTTGCCTACAGAAAACGTAATTGTGATAAAGGTTGTTGATCGGTGATAACATGTTTCTGGTTTTCTGGTTTTCTGGTTTGAATTTCTATAGTACTTTTATTTCTCTTGGATATGATCATTTAAACAAAAGTGTTGAGATTTTTTTAATCCTTTTTTATTATTATTAATGCTAGAAATCCGACAACAATGTAGGCCATCAACTTCGCTACCCAGTTGTTAATAATTAATTTGAAGTCAAATATCTTAATTTTTTGGATTTGCTTTTAACAATAACATGTGTGCGGCAATTAATAAAATAAGTTAATATATAAGAAAATAAAACAGGTAAGAAAAACAAATGGAAACAAAGAGCAGCAACGACAAAAAAGAAAGGATAACAAAACAAAAAAAAACTCGTTAGATAACAAAATAAAAAAACAAAATATTGATGTTGTTATTGCCACAAGGGATGTTGAGTGTCATCTATTGATGCTCCGTGAGTTTTGTATGGAGTTAATCAAACTTTTCCTGTTCCCTGAGTTTTCAAAATCTACCAAACAATGGATTTACTTTTAAATTTAGGCCTAGGCGGAGGAACCCACGTCATCGACAATTTAACCTTAAAGGAGCAATCCAAACAGTCATCACACTTTAAAATGGGAGATATTTGAAGGAAAAAGAACTAAGATGGACTATCGAAACATTAATTTTTACTTTTTGAGTGAATATCTATTTTCATAGGAGTGTATCAAATTCTTTCATGCAGAGTAAATTAATATTTTCAATGATGAGTGAATTCAATTCTTTACACGAGAAATGAATTCAATTCTTTCATGAACAGTGAATTATTATTATTTTTTGGTGCAGATCGGGGGAATTTGTTCTATTCTGAATAGTGCGGAATTCGATCTTCGGAGAATGTAAGAGAGGTTTTATTAAAGTAATTTTTAATTTTATGGAATTCTATATCTTAGTTACATTAATTGAGGAATAAAATTACGGTTACTCCATTTCAGAAGAATGTCATTCGTTGCCGAGAAGTAAAACTCTATTTTAAGTTAACTTTTGATTATCCACATGTAACATATTTTACACTCAACTGTTATATATTCCGAATAATTCATTTTAAATTCTTTATAACGAAAAAGCGCTATGAGAAGGGAGATCATTGTAATGTTGGAGCAAACATTAAATTTTCTGACGGAAATTAAGATGATATTCTTTTTTCTGTGTCGTCCTCTTATTGTCAGAATATTTATGACAGGTATAGCGCCACAGCAGAAAGTACACCCCTCCCACCTTCCACCACGACCCCTGCCACCCACCCTTCTTAAATGTATCTGTTAACCTACGTGAATTGGCCCCGGCCCTGGTTACAGATTTGAGCACGTACGTAATGTATGACTTTGAAGGGTGTAAAGACTCGCGCAAAAAGAACGTATAATGCCTGTAATCTGACCTAGTTTCGAATGAGGTGTAACAAAAGTGTTAGACACCACCATCGATCCCAGAAAATATACACACAGTTTGCTACCGTCGGTAATTAGACACTAGTGTACAGTCGGTACATACAGCTGCGGTCAATACGCACAGCACAGTGTACAAATGATACATCGATGGGCATCTCAGGTCCAGCTAAAGATAACAAGGTATCACGTTTCATTACTGTCTGCATTTTGTAGCGACAAGAGAAAAACTTCACTTGCAAGCAACGGAAAGTTTACTTTTTAAAGATGGCGGCACGCTGTTTAGGGCGAGTCTTCAATGCCCTAAAGAGACACACACTTATACACCTGATATGTTGTATAGACCATTAACACACAATCATATCAGTCCATGTTGTACCCACAAACATAAATCAATGCCAGGCTTTCTATGGCGGGCCATCAGTCTCAAATCGTGGGGAATCGACTTATACCGATTTAAATCGACATAGCCTATAACAATTTCCTTCGACTTATATACCAGTTTCCAGCAGCTTAAATTGACTTCTATCGATTTAAATCGACATATACCAGTTTAATTCGACATATCATCGATTTAAATCGACATATACCAATTTAAATCGACATAATACCAGTTTAAATCGATGATATCTCAATTTAAATCGGTATATGTCAATTTAAATCGACAATTACCAGTTTAAATCGATGATATGTCAAATCATAGAGCTATAAACAGAGCTCCATGGTCAAATTAAATCGGTATATGTCATTCGACATAAACCAATTTAATCCGACTTATACCAGTTTAAATCGACATATACCGACAAATCGACATATACCACTCTAAATTGATGATATGTAAAATAAATCGGTATATGTCCATTTAAATCGACATCTACCAGTTAATATCAATGATATCTCGAATTAAATCGGTAGAAGTCAATTACCTTGGACTTATACAAGTTTCTAGCAGCTTAACTTGATTCTACCATGGAGCTATATGTTTACAGCTCCATGATTCTACCTATTTAAATCGATTTAGCTCATTTACATATCCCGAATCCCGATTTCGGTGATGATTGACATGTGAAGATACATCACGTGCAGTCACCTGACAAGGCGCGCGAATAATTGAATATAAACACGAGCACGGTGGTATGCATGCATGATTTAGCTTGAATACTGTAATTGTTAATCACCTGGGTATATATACAGTAGGCATCACCGCAGAACAATATCAAATTTGTTTATGGTGTATAACTGGAGTAAAGTTATTATATCTGTGTACGTACTGTAGGCCTATGTCTATTCCCACACTATGCTCGCGTATTTGACTAGACAAGCCCAGCTTGCATTGAGATAATTGCACGTCATTGACATATCAGTTTTTCAGCCTTATTATTACACCGAAATCTTTTTGCAAATAATTGTCCATAATTTTGGAACTATTTAATTATTCGTCCTCCTTGTCAGGTGACTTCATGTGATGTATGTTCACATGTCAATCATCATCGAAATCGGGATTCGGAATATGTTAATGAGCTAAATCGATTATATGTCGCTTTAAATCGGTAGAAGTCAATTAAAACTGCTAGAAACTGCATGGTAAAAGTCCAATGAAATTGACTTTAACCGATTTAATTCGACATATCATCAATTTAAGCTGGTAGATGTCGATTTAAAATGACATATACCGATTTATTTTACATAGGCCTATCATCGATTTAAATTGGTATATGTCGATTTAAATCGGTATATGTCGATTTAAAATGACATATACCAATTCATGTTACATATCATCGATTTAAATCGGTATATGTCGATTTAAATCCATGATATGTCGATTTAAACTGGTATAAGTCAATTTAAATCAGCATCCATCAGTTTAAATCGATGATATGTCAATTTAAATCGGTAGAAGTAAAGTTAAGCTGCTAGAAACTGGTATAAGTCGAATGAAATTGGAATATGTCGATTTAAGTAGGTATATATGTCGTCTCCCCACGATTTGAGACTGATGGCCCGCCATAGGTTGTCACCCAAACTACACTGCCTTCAACCATGAAACACAGACTGCGCACGTCTGTGACGTCATATACACTTGTTAATTGTTTACATAATTAAGTGATGACAATATGTATTAATCAACCTAAGACGCTATCGTCTTTTCTATTTGTTTTTATTTAGAGGGGGGGTGGGGTAACAAAGGTAATTTGGCCACCTTTCTATATAGATTCTTTTCCCACACCCTTTCGCAACGTTCCTATGAGTCATTTACAAACATTAAGATATTTCAAATAAAGTTCTCACGCAACCTGCACAATCACAAGAATACAGATGGCGAGAGTTCTGTCATTTCAAAGAAATGAAAAACCTTGGGAATACCCCCAATCACGTTGCTCTTTCGCAAAGTATTGTTGTCTAATGAAGCACCAGTGATTTAAAAAGAAAATTCATGCCCCGGCACTTGCAATTCTTCGAAACTATCCGTAACAAATCTCAGAAGAACACAAAACCATTAGAAAGAAAATGTTTACACGTGTCCTCCCGCACAAATCAAACGACAAACTCTACATAATCAAGCACAGCCGGCCCGCTCGCGATATTTTTTTTCGTAGTACAGCGAGGGGAAAATCATGAATCATTCATGATCTAACAGAAATTTCCTGTTGAGCAGAAATTAAATTTTCACTTGTAACAGCGAACAGCGCTTGTTGTACAACTTTGCGCAAGCTCGTGATCACGTACACTGAATCATTGGCAGAAAGTTTTTTTCCATCGTTGTACATGCGATTATGTTGAACGTATTTTTATGGGAAAAAACATGACCGTTACCTCGTGTTTCTGTTCAAATGAAGATACCTACGAGAATGTCATTGCCTTGGCTGACTTGGAGGTAGGCATGAGTGTACCTTTTACTTTACTAACTATAGTGTGGCTCTTGTTCAGTTTAATTGTTACTCTTTGTCTTCCATTTCCTAGTCCGAGTAGCTACGACCAATCGTCACAATTAGAAATTAGTGGGCTAATAATGCCTCTTTGCACCCCCCACCTATCAATCACTCACACCAAAACCATTGGGAATTCGCATCATGTCCACTTCGTTTTTCTTTGTGTACTTTCCAGACCCATGCATTCTTCACTGTGACTTGGTCAAGGGAATTATGAGCCTCAAAAATCTGCTCGTCAATACTCGCTTCACCATACAACATTTTTACTAATTACACACAGTACTTACCAATCATATCGTCACACCATACAAAATACGAACTTTATTACACATCATGTACAAGTAGTAGCCCACATAACGTTTAGTTGTTCGCTATTGCTTTACGTGGCTGAGAAACAAGTAATCTGAATATTTATTAAAATGTATGAATAATTCATGACTTTCCCCTCGCTGTACTACGAAAAAAATATCGCCGGCCCGCTCAATGCATGCAGGCTCACCAATATCCCCGCACCCACTCCACCGATCCAAGAACAAGGACAAACGGGAAACCCCGTCCAACCCCCACAAGAACCGCCCACAAAAACAACACCCTGCCCATGCACGCATCACACGTCCCCCATTGCAATCAAAAACGACACTACCTTTTATTTTAGTGTTTGCATTTCTTTATTAAAAAAACAATTCACAAGCTTCCCAACAATGCTTTTGTAAAGACAATGAGAACAATGGGAACAAAGTAAACAATGAACATAGTGTGTTGTTGCATATCTCTGGCGCAAGATTTGCATTCACTGCCAAAGCGCTCAAAATACTAAGTTTGGGGATATCACACGAACACATATAAGCATGCATTGTCAGATAGGAAGATATGTTTGCAGTATGTTTGGATGGCAGTAGTTGGGCTCCTGTGGGTGGGGGGAGGGGGTTCACATGTGAGGCTATAAAGTAAGCCTCTCCCGAAGATCCAACATTTCCAGACTTTTCTCCTTTTTCTACCAAAGCAATATTTAAGCACAAAAATGAATGTAGGAAAGAGGAATTACTCTGAAATTCCGCAGTTGTTTTAGCAAATTATTCGGTAGGGTGGAGGGGGGGGGTCCCTTACACCTACACCCCTTGATTGATGTCATCATAATGTCCAATTTATGTCTATATTAAAACCAGCCGTTTTAGAATCCATGCCATACGCAATTCATATAAAACGGTACTCGCAAGTACCTATATATCAGTCGATGGTGGTGGGGGAGGGGGAGGGGGATTTCGAATTTTCACCCCACCTTTGAAACCCTGCGTAAGCCACTGCCGTGTCAATAAAACCATACCGTACTTGACGGGGGTTGTGTTTTAGTCAGAGTGTAGGCCTATTCAGACAAACTTGCTGGTCAGTGTACAAACATAACGTAAAGTGCTTACGTAGCACCGGACGTTTGTTGCTATCAGAAGCTAAAGTGAATCCGTGTATAGGCTCGGATCAAGAGGGTTGGGAATGTAATTCCGCTTCCCTGCTTTCCAACCCAGCACACACACGCACACACACGCACACATACCCCACACACAGGTAACAGTTACTAGCACATTCTTGGGCTTAGACCTATAATTTATACTCTAAATTTGCCTACGACGGCACCATTTCACGTCATTTTCCAACACCCTACGTTGGAGTCCTCTTCAGTGACGTCATGGCCAAATCCGCTTCTTTTGAAACCATCAGTGGCGTAGGAAAGTACTTTTGAGTGGGGGGGCTGAAGACTGATGGCCGGCCTGGGGGAGGGGTCTTTTTTTGGATTTTTCTTGCAATTCCAGGTGGCCTCAAATGCAATTTGGTGCAATATAGCACACTTCAACACCCACTCCATTTTGTAAATAATTTTGCATTTTACCTGGCCTTAGATGCAATTTGGTGCTCCAAATGAGATTTTTTTCTCATTTGGAAATGAAAAGGGGTTTTCTGACTTGCGGAGCGGGGGGGGGGGGGCGGAATGATACTTCCGCCCCACCATATTTTTCACTGGGGGGGCTGGCACCCCCCCCCAGCCCCACCGGTTCCTACGCCCTTGGAAACCATACAGGTGATTCGACCCTGTCGAGATTAGTAAACTATACCTAACATACATATTACAATACTTTCATACTTGCATCTAGTATCGAAAAATTTATTATGGTTTTCTGGTATTATTATGGTATGTATCTGGAGCAACCATGCAATGATCAGATTCATCCAAGCAATGGGGTTATCGGACTTTGTAATATTGTTATTTATATGTGGTCACGTCACTTTTAATAATTTAAAAAAAAACGAACATGTATAGGCCTGTATACGTATATTGATATAACAGAAAGCAACACTCTCATTTAACGCAGACAGACACACTTAGTCAACTAGGAAAGAAGTGGGTAAACAGATATTACAAACCACAGGCCTTCTCTACAAGTGGTGCAGGTAGATGTTACGAATACGACTGAGTGTGTGATAGTATCGACAGGCTTCTCGTACCGCTGAATGTGAGAAACTCTAATCGAGTGAGCGATCATATATAACAATCGATTTGGTAAGAAACTTGTCATTTCTTAAATCATATATTAATACAGACATCGAACACATATTTATTTGACATTTTCATGAATACTTCGCCCGTTACTGCAGTATGTTGCGTACTGTCATATTATATATAAGAACTTGTAAAGTTTTGCTGTCAAGTGGTTTCCACCTTGAGCTGCTGAAAAAAGCTTTGAAAATATAAATGAAATAGATGAAATTATAAACAGATTGGAAAGTAAAATATAATATAAATTAGGGCCAGAGCAGAAAAAGGTTAACAAAGAAAGTAAAGGAAATCGTTCTTTAAGGTTTCCTCAAGAAGTTGTTAACCGGGTTGGACGGGCCGCCGTTTAGAATATGCTACCCTAGATCGACAAGAAGATAAACAGTTTGATATCGATGTTGGGGTCAACGATGAATGAGAGAACCTTGTTCATTTGTTTTGTTTTATTTTTCCAAAAACGTTCGACCGAGGTCTTTTCCGCGAGATAGCTGTGGGTAGGTTTCTAGAAGTTTCCTGGTGAATAATCCTGGGAGCAGTGGCGTAGCTAGAGGTATTGGTCAAGGGGGGGGGGGGGCGAGAATGTCTGTAGGGGCGCTTTCGACACTATCAAAGCGGAGCGCCACCATAGGTTGGTGCGGAGCGTACGGAAATGTTTTGAGTAAAGATACTTCCTAGATCGCCGGAAATGACCCTTTCCCGGCCTTGCTAATTTGCAGATAAACAAGAACAAATAGGTGTCATCGCCAACAAAATGTGACAAATGTCAATAGGTAGATGAGAGCGCAATTAAAAAGTCAATAATCGCGAACAAGTAAAAAGTGGTAAAAAGCTGAAAAGGGCGTCAGCAGTCCATTTGAGTCCGTCAGGGGGGGCATCCGCCCCCCTGACTGTATGGACGCTCCGCCACTGCCTGGGAGCATTTCAGACATCTTGAAAACCTGAATAGATATAGAAACATTAACAACACTAAAATTTGTCTTTACCCTTGAACCATAACATCTTGATCAATACTGAAAATCTGGCTTATACGCAGCATATTTAGTGTGTCGCTTTTATTTGAGTTACTTTAGTTTAGAGACCCAATGATCAGGAAGCCTTACAGTAGCATCATTGAGACCCTACCCGTGTTAGATCGTGGATGAACACCGGCTTTTTTAAAGCCTTCTACTTTCGATAAGTGTTCATAGGATAACGAGGCCGGGTGTGAATTCGCTCCAATTCCTGCTCCAGGGACCGCCATTTAACGTCCCCATCCAACGGACTAGTGTGTATATACCCCAGCATCTGGCCACTTTCTCAAATACAGAGGTACGAAAAGGCACCTCATTCGACATTACTGTAGTGCAGCCATGGCGAACAAAGTTGTTTCGAAACTATAAGTGAAGAACAGAAACAAACCCCTTTTCCCAAGTTCACAATCCAGAAATACCAAATCCACGGAAGACTCCGCACATCACCAATGCACTGCAGCGATTTTTGAATCTAACTCGTGTGTGTATAATATTGTCCGAGAGATTTGCAATTATACCCTCTGCTTAATTAACGTATAACCATGTTCAATTTATGCGTAAAATCTTGACACATAATTTCAATATCTGATTTCTACCATATATAGATCCCAAAAGTGACGACGAATGAATCAGAGCACGTATATGTTTGAGTTGACGTCATTGTAAACATTACGTATTAACATTATGGATGACAATACGGCTGATCACGTGGACATATCAAGCCAGGTTTGCAAGGAACGCCAATCTACTTGGTCCAGAGAATTTCCATCTATCAACAAAGGAACGTTTTCTATTAGTTGTGTCAGAGATACACCATTCAATGTCGCAATAAGAGGTGTAGACTCATCGGGGAAATTTGTGACGGGTTATTGGATCGCATTAGCGATTCGCCGTAATTGTGCCAGCTTTCTCGTGAACGTAAATGGCAAAATCCAAAGGGTTGCCAAGGTAACTGAACAAACGCAGACCAAAGCGATCGGGTACGAGGCAGGAAGACGCATAACTTATTGGTTAAGTTTTGATCGAGATAATAAGTTACTTAAGTTCGGTAAAGGCTACCGTATGAAAGAAACAACGCTGCTAACGGCAGATTTCAAGAAAGTTGCTGCTACAAACGATGTTTTCAATCACATGTTTTTCAGCAGCGACAACCGCAAATGGATTGATCAGTACGACTCGGCCAACTTAACAACCAATCTGGAAAGACGGTCTCTAGACTACGGAACAGCTGAAGTGACATTTGATTCAGAACCTGTTACCACTAATCGTTCGCCCATTGTTCGTGACAGCGAACTCGCAAATATGTTTGATATCGAAAGAGGATGTTTTACCTTCTCGTCTGATCTTCCGTCGCCATGTCAGACACTGTACAATAATGTGAAAGCCAGTCACATGACCATTCACTCGGCGGGGTCGCCCTCCGAGAAGAACAACCTTATTGATGCAATACGTCGCAGTATCGAATCAGATGAGGGCGTACTCCATCGAAAATTATTGGAGAAACAAGAAAAAAGCAGTGGAGTATTTAACGAAATGTATCTAAGAGTCACCTTAGGTCAAAACTTTGGTAATTCCCCAGGTGTTCCTTACGTGTTGGAAATCTGGCCAAAGGGGCACGGGAGTCCAATTCATAGCCACGGTAATGCATATGGCGTTATACGGGTGTTGCATGGTGGCATACGAGTCCATATCTACAACAATGACGCGATGGATAGAAACCAAGAACCCCTGACCTCTTTTGACGCAGTCAAGGGTGATATCACGTGGTTGTCACCCAAATGGTTCCAGACACATAGGCTATGGAACGACACGGACGACTTTTGTGCGACATTACAGTGTTATAAATACGGCGAGGAGGATCACACCCATTGTCCATACTTTGAGTACGTATCTAAAACAAACGAAATTGGCCAGTTTTTGCCCAATTCAGATTTTTCGTTCCTAGAGATGTATCAGTTGGTAATGGCCGAGTACCAAGTCAAAACCAAAGAGAATACAAAAAAGAAACATGAATGCACACTAATGTAGATTTTACGGGAGTTATACGAGGTGGGGATTCGGTTAATGGGTGGGGAGAGTTAATAAATGGAAACTATGACGTTTGCTTTCATTGTCATTTCGAAAGTGTATTTCTACTTATGTACTACTCTCCCGATGCACACTGAGGGGAATATGCAGTAAGAATTCTACGGTTGCTGTCCTTACAAGTACCCGATACGTTGGAAATAACATTCTATGTAAAAAATGCAAAAGCTATCGAAGTAGCTGGTGAAGTAAATGTCGAAGAGCGCCCTCGAATTTCGTGGATTGTAAAATATCGCCGTCACGTTTTGATATGTGTCTGTGCAGGTACCGCCATTGACATACACACTAAACTCGTCACTTTCCAAGGCCGATAGAGCATAGATAGATGTTATCAACTGATATGTCCTTCCCACCTTCCCATGTGATAGCTAACGGCTTGGGCTATCATAAAACATTCAACTTTGCCACCATGATCGTTCAGATTTTGAGCTAGAAGAGTTCAAAGTTTATCATAGTGCTCCCCTTCCAATTTGCCAGCTGTCGCTGCGGAATCTTTTTGTTTCAGCCAAGATTTTCTAAAATACCATTTAAATCACTTTCAATCCTCCAGACTTTTAGACCATCAGTACTTTATTTCATCCTCTTCAGCATCCAAGCATAACAAAGAATGGTGATCACTCAGAAAATGCCAAAACAATCAACACGTTAGGTCACTTTAGGGCTGTTTTCCGACAATGGTTAACCTCTCAGGGCGGACGTGCACTACTCTAATTGTGGTGCGATACTTGCATATTTGTGTTTATTTTAGTGGCCTTATTTTAGAGTGCAAAGAACACTCTTCCAAGAAAATGCGATGATTGAACAGATTTGATAAGTTACGATCATTTTATGCCCATATTATTTCATTGGAAAGAAATATGTATATTGTAAGTCTCTTTGTTTGCCTGTTGTATACTGAAAGTCCCATAGTGATTTATATTTTATCATTTTCTTAAGGATTTCACATTTTGAACAAAGGAACAAAAGTAACAAGGAATTATAAAAAAAAACAATGAATATAGATTGTTATATTATATTTCATATATTTTCTTGCTGAATAAACTGATTTTATACAACAATAGCCTCTCAAATCCTCCTTGCTTGTACCCCTCTCTTACCCTTCATACTAACGCCATACATATATGGTTGGAAGACGGGATAAATAGCGGGATACTGAATGCAAAGATTATCAACTTATAA
>KN883105.1:77132-91787 GCA_000934455.1 Apostichopus parvimensis | reverse complement strand
CCCCCTTAATAATTCTGGTGATGCCAATGGGCTACATATTATTGCACAAATGATTAAAATACTCCATTTTCATTTCTAGATTATTATATAGACTAGTTTGGTAAATCATTTTTGCTTCCATTTACACTAAATACCTTACAATAAGCATTTAATTCATTTTATTCATCAAATTATCTTGATTTATTGCAAGAAATTTTACTCAACGTCAGTTCACAAGTTAATTTAAGTCCCAGTACTTCATGTAATGTGACTGTATCTTTATAGCACACAGAGTCTCTGAACTTCATGTCCATAACATGTTCTAACCCTGAAAGTGTGCGTCAACCTTCAATGAAAATTTCCTGGTTTGCTTTAATAATTCCAAAAGTTTTCAAAGCTACATGCAGGTTTTGAATGAATTGTTCATAATTTATAAAGTTCTGATACATAGCTGGTTTACACCTTTATGTTCTGGCATTTGAAGCGGTTATGAATCAAGCACTGCCTTATCATTCTACATGCTCTCCCTCCCAACCCCCCTCCCCATCTTCCTCCTCCCACCCCAACCTTCCTCCTCCCATCCTCCTCCATCTTTCAGTTCTGCCACCATCCAATCAACCATCTGTAGCTCCTTGCCACCTTCATAAATTTAAGAATCTAAGACAGCCTCATCAGTCAACGTACTCTCCGGCTCGGAGTTTTGAGATGACGTCTGACAACATCTTGTTACACATGGCAGCGTACGGGTTCATCAAGACCACCTGACTGCGAGCAAATTCTCCTCCCAGAGCAGCTGCTTGCTTAAAGTCATTTAAAGCCTGATCGTCCTGGCCTTCCAGCCGGTAGATCATTCCTCGTTGCGTGAAGGCTTGACAAGCTGGCTTACCTTGACCGTTACTCAGCATTATGGCCATGTTTAGATCTTCCAGAGCACCTGAATAGCAAGAAGAGAGGAAGAAAAAAACAGTTTTTAGACAAGAGAGAAAATATAGACATTTGGTAAGAATTTGCATTGTTAGATATACTTGAGCAAAGAGAGTATTCAAACTGGATTCATCCATCAATACATGGATTCTGTCTAACTTTGAAATTATAGAGTAAATCCAGTCAAATGAGAAGGATTTTATAACAAGACTCAGACCAAGTTTAATTACAACCATACAACAACTAAGACTTCTTTCGTACTCTCTTTACTTTGCAACAGTTTTCCTTTTTGTTGGGTTGATATTCATGTCTTCGAAGACCGAGTAGGCGTACTTGTTTAGTTAGCTCTTACAGTAGCTTAACGTACAAACATAGAGCGACAGACAATTTTACACTTCAATGGATAATAATAAAGGACTAACTGTATACTGTGTGTCTTTTAAGGTTAACAGTATTGGCCAAGGATTTATAAAGTAAAAATTGCTAGAAGTTTTCAAAAATACTTTTCTAACAGTTCTCTTTTTTCTACCTTTCACAGATATTCAGAACTGCTCAAAAGACAATTTAAAATATAAATTTGGTCATCTTCAGTACTGTATGTTTAGAGTAGCAGTTTTTGATCCTGGGTCGCCAATATATAAATTTCTACTGTAGCATATTTTGGTGGCAACACTGATGACCTTGAAGATAACTTAGGTGTTTAGTTTTAGTTTTTCAAGTTTCAGAGGAATCTAATCCAGGAAAGAGAGGAAGGGAGGAAAAACAAAATTAAAGTGAATATACACTGTCAAGCAATTACAGCATTTGATTTCTCCCTTCTTACTTGGAAATTCTTGTTATCTATTTGTGATTGATCTTAATCTGGAACTAGAACTTGTGTAAATAAATTTTATCTTTCAGTACACAAAATACTGAAAACAAAATGTCTTAGAAATCTAGAACGTTACTGTACATGCTACATTAAATTGGAGCTAGCTGTTGTGCAGCACAGACTAAAGTTCTGCTTGAAACTGGAAATACTTTAAAAAGCACTCTGCACAGTTTTGATGTTTAATTCCATCATATGCCACACTTATTTTGTGGTCCATATATTTTACCGATAATGGTTCCCTTTAACTTTACATCACTGTACATTAAAGGACAAAGGTCGTTAATCTGAATCAATAATCTGAATCAATGATACAAACTGTGTGCAGTACTGTAAAAGATATAGATAAACTGGTGTCATGATGAAGAGGATTGTTTATGGTGTACTGATAAAGAGGATTGTTTATCAAATCTAGGTAGAATGTTATCAGATATCAGTTACATGTTGGCAGGGATGGCAACAAAGATAACATGGATTAAATTTAAGATAACAAGCTCTTACTGTATGCATGTGAACCATTTGCCTCAGACAGTACATATGGGTGCGTGTGACTTTACAGTACAACTATGAAGACACTAAGTACTGCTATATAGTAACAGCATGACAGCACTATGTGGATTCTCTGCGGAACTTTAACACTTACTGTATAACCAGAGAATAATTTCATACTAGTGTTAACATTTTTGCATAGTAATTGTCATATTTCTTCAATTTTCGTAAAATACTGAAAATGTACAGTAGGGGTTTGTGAGCAAACATTGCATCTTTGGATTCTTTAGCAATTGTATGTCAAGAAAGTCAGAATTGGCATATATGTATTTAGGTTTAACTTGTTTCACAATCATGTTTTCTTTTGATTGTTTTGGAGGTGGGGAGGGATTAGACTAGAAAAGTTTATTCTTATTCTGGTTCCTCTACCATCACATTATCTGTTACATTAATCCTACATCAGCATCAGTCTGAGCAAACGATCCAAACCATGTCTTATCTATGCACGTTTGAAAAATTATAGTAATTGAAACTTTGACTTCTTTTTATTAATATACATATTGTGAAATGGTAGAAATGAATATATACTAAACTAAACTAAATTGTCGGCTCCAGAATCTGTCAATATTGAGCGATTATGGACAATATGGCAGCTCATGCTTCTAGCTATTTACAGTATTAATGTCCATATGTCCTTACCGGGTACATCCCCTTTGAGTCTCAGTAACTGTGCCCTGTTGTTGTAGCAGGACGATCTGTCTGGGGCGATCTGGACGGCCTGGTTGAACAGTTCTAACGCCCCTGCAAAATCTGAAGCTTCAGCTTTGTGCACTCCTTCCAATTCCAGAGCTTTTGCTTGTTTAACATTCTCGCTTTCTACTTCTGAAACGGTAAAAATGTAAGGAAATTTTAAGGAACTAAAATTTTTATTAAAAAATATCATTCCTCACTGCAAGAAATGTGAAATTGCCATAACTAGAGCCTTTATAATCTATTTTGCTTATAGTGCAAAACTACTTTTAATCATCAAATAACATGGAAATTTATGGAAGTAAATACACACTAAAACAGTCATCAGTTACAACTTATTATATTTAATGGAATCAGTATTAGTATTATTTTGCATTCAGGGTTTTAAACATTTTGTAGACACCCAACATGGTATCACTTGCAAAACATATAAATTTGCAATGGTAAAGCCATTCTTAATATCAACCAACTTGAATATGTACACTCTACAAGGGTGTTACTAAAACGAATGACAATTGCGTTACACATAACGAATGACAATATGTTGTACACACTAAAAAATTGCGTTGACTAAAACGAATGACAGTGAATGACAGCACAGACATTTGTTTCAACCGGATATCACAGTTCAGACTTCGTGGGTATATTAAAGCCACGCAAACCGAGTGGACGTGAAGTGCGTGGCTTACAGATCTAGTAAAGTACGGAAAAGATACAAACGCACCTTATAGTAAGCGAAATTGTATTCTGATTTTAAAAAGTATAATTTAACGTCATTTTTCCGATATTAATTGTTAGAAACTAACAATACTATAATCTTTAAACGGCTAAAAATTTCAGGAAGAGTCCTTATATTGGACATTTCTATGAACATTTTTTTTCGTTGGGGGGGGGGTGCATCCCCATGGTTTCTATCCGTAAATTACACTAAAGCCCTGCAACCACGTAACATGAGATTTTCCTCAAATCACTTTTGCGCAGAAAACCAATAACCGCATTTACTCCACTCCGTTAATCATTCTATCTCTTCTCACCACCGTCCTTCGTTGTCATTCGTTGTCATTCAATGTCATCCGCTGTCATTCGCTGTCATTCGCGAATGATAATTAACCCTGTACAAAGTCAATTGTCATTCGCTGTCATTCGTTTTAGTTTGTCCCCTCTACAATGCTACATTTGTGGTCAAAATATGCTTCAGAGTGCACCAATTGGTGTCTAATGTTAAAATGTTATATTTTAGCCTGGGGGAGGATGCTCCCAGACTCCCTCAACAAGTACAGGTACTACAGGGTCACATCCCCCCCCCCTTATTAAGAAACTCCTGGATCAGCCATTGTCTGCAGGTGCTGGTCCTACTCCGGGTATGACTAATTACCATACCGGACCCAATCGGACCATACCTGACCATATCGTACCATACCGGACCATATCAGACCATACCGGACCCAACCGGAGGCAAAATAAATGACCATCGGACACCACCGGAGTCATTTTTATTATATTTTATCATTAAAATGCTGGTTATGTGTCAACATTCATCTCAAAATCGGAATTTGGGATGAATGTTGACAACAAATCTGGTATCAAATATGCCGTGGGTAACGTTATGAAAAATGCAAAATGAGAGTGAAAAGCTTTTGCTGGTCTTGGATAAGTTATTTCCAAACCAAATGCATCATTTTTCACATAGGGACTTTTAGGACTTAATTCAACGCAATTAGCGGTGTATACTTTGATCAAAGTGAGTTCCATCACTGACGAAATGTAAGGCCGATCTCACTAATTAGCAGTGTATACTTTGATTAAAGTGAGTTCCATCACTGATAATTCACTGCCGAATCTCACTAATGTAGGTAATGCCTATACCTCAAAGTTCATAAACAAGTGAATTTCATCCCAAATAGACATTGTTTCATTGTTTTCGGGATTCATTTAAGGATAAAAAATAAGCATTTGATAGTCCGGTGGTGTCTGATGGTCATTTATTTTGCCTCCGGTTGGGTCCGGTATGGTCCGATATGGTACGATATGGTCCGCGGTATGGTCCGAATGGGTCCGGTATGGTAATTAGTCATACCGGTCCTACTCCGAGGAACAACATAAGCACTGTAGCTTAGTACTTTGCTAACCTAACGTAATGACAGTACAGTAGCCTAATGTAAGTATATATATACTGAGACTTTATTGAGAGTGAGTTATAATTAAAAAGAAGCTCTCACCAATTTCAGTAATTTCCTCATCGTCATCTTCTGGTGGAACATCACTTCCCACTGGCAAAAGAGGATTGAAAATAGCATTTAAGACAGCCTTGTCTCTTTTGCTAGACATGTTTTTTTTCTTCTTGTCAGTCAATGTTGTGTATACCCAAAGATCGTAAACATAGAAGATAATACCTTTCGATACACATGGAAGTGAGCCCTCACCAGATGCATACGTTTAAACGTTTAGTTACAACGGAAAATGATAATAAGTATTTCAAATAAATATGTGAACTTGGGCAAAACTAGTTGTTCACATTTATTTATACGATTTCAGAGGAAATTAACGTATGTGTGTGGGGGAGGGGGGGGGGTAAAAGGAGTGTGTCTCTTTAAGGCGGTTCAACCGTCAAGGATTGTTTACACATACTGCGCAGTTGTCATGGCAAATGAGTTGGAAAAATAGGTTTTTATTATGAGTAGATTTTTACTGACACTTCCCTCATCGCGTAAACATGCTTTGGAAGTAGCAACGCTTACATTGATACCTTGAACGTGATATGTCAACTTCAAATATTGTCATCTCGAAAACGGTTGAGAGGAACACTATATGCATATTTTACTGGCACCCTGCAGCTACTAGGAGGCTAAGAATGTGTTAATCGTTCCCGTTTCATCGATCACAATTTTCTCTTTGACTATCTTTTTTGACAGAGACCAATAAAACTGATCATGGAAAGTCACAAACAGGGTTCAAACTCTAAAAAATGAGTTTACTACCGATTTCATGCAATAAAACTTCACCACCATATTTTGTATTGAGATGCTTATTTTACTACATGGGCAACTTATGATCGGGGGGGGGGGGGGGGGGGGGGGGTAAAATTGGAGCTGTGGGGGAAGTTGACCCAAAAGGCACCACACTGCTCCTGAGCCTACCGTGTGTATAAGTATAACGCACATGTTCAAGGACAATGTATATGTTTTTGCCCTAGTATAGTTACCACAGATTGGTACACTGAATTTCCCATTTTAGAAAAAAAATTCTTTATGTCATGCCATATGATTACTTCAACCATGGAGCTATAAACAGAAAGCTCCATGCTTCAACAGAAGACGTGGAATATAAGAATAGTACGGCGAAATCAATGAACTAAATAATGCTGATGTTAATATAGCAGAAATCACCATCATCATAGTCACCAGCAATAACCATGTAGATTCTCTACTCAAATATTCCTGTACTCATAGTGCTAAATACTAGTTGGAGAAGAACGTAAATTCGCCCAGTTCAATGTACAATAAACAATCTCACAGTAATAGGACAAGAAATTCTCTTCTTGGGGTAATAGAAGGGTTAAAAATTCATATTTCAGAAGGACCAAAGTTTCAAACGTTGTTTTTTAATTGGACCCCAAGGCCGCGGCTTATGTGGAAACTTGTTTCAAGTTACCTGTTGTAATCTCTGAACCCCTATTAACAAGCATTATGTGGTGTTTGCGTTAGATGGGAGAAATATTTCCTCTTCCCTGTTATTCATCTTTGATCTAACTAACAACGTTTGAACGCTATTGCATAAAATGGCGAAGGTGTGTTACAATTTAGCCAATGAAAAGAAGTAATAAATGACTATTCATTATCACTGCGTCTCGTCGTGGTTGACGAAAGAACAAAATCGGCTTTAGTAGGTAAAAATGATACATCTTTCAAGATCTGGGGGACTGGGATATAAGGAAGCTTAGAACGAACATTATATTACGACATGGTTAAAACAGTAGAAATACGAAAGTTTACAGTTTTGTCGCGAACAACGTCATAATCTGAAGTTGGTTTCACATTGACGAATTAAACCAGAAACCATATCGGCGCGGAACTTCAAAAGATAGAAATACCGTTTAGACCAGAGTGATATCGACTGTTTGCAAAACGGTAAAAAACTAATCGTTACCGTGTATCATTGTAATTGATTGATTGATTGATTTATTTGTTTTATCACGTGAATATATACAATGTGATAGGAATTCCTCTAAAAAACCTTCAGATGGCTTAACAAAGTAGAGGACTCCCTGTATAATGGTAACTGTTGAACGGAATCCTTTCATATGTTGAACATTCTTACGGCAAACGCACTTGGTGTGCGTTAAAACAGTAACTTTCAGAAGATCACGGATATGGTATCTCCCCAAAACGGTTATTTCAAGCTTTTAACACTTTTATACCGTCACAACGGTACTAATGTTCAGCTTTTCACCGTTTGCTTAGCTATGCATAGGTGTAAGTCATTAAAGGATGTCTGTTTAAGGCTTCCGTATATATGTATATTTGCTTCGAATACATGTACATCGTACTCTGCACTGAACTTTTGTTAAAGGGTATTTTGAACCTAGCCTACTACACTTAGGTCACGTATATGTGTTAGTGTTAAGCCTAAGCTGTTCGTACTGCACGTAGTAAGTTAGGCTTTTCATATTCGTAACAGGACGTGAAAAGGCATTCAATTCGTTAGTCTACGGGAGAGGTAGTTACGTCAAGCTTAGCTTCGCGACATATCCTGGGACGGTTCTCATGGCGGACGAAGATGTTTGGGACGATTGGGAAGACATGGCGGACAGTGGGGTAATATAACATAGCCTAGCCTATGACAATAACTTGCATGTAGGCCTAGGCCTATTCTGATGTAACTCAGGCTTATGCATTAGGCCGGGTGTAAGTTAGGCTAGGCTAACATGGGCCTAACGTAAACGTTATACGACCAAAGTTAGGTCTATGGTTCTGTCTTACAGCAGGCTACATATTTCTTACATACATATATGTTGGGCAGCAGTGGCTGTGAATACAATAGGTGCACAGTATTATTTAAGAAACAAGACATCTGTATGATATGCTGAATATAGTGCAAAATTGTTTTGAATCAGCTCCAAATGTTTTTTTTTTAGTTTTTTTGCCGTTGTTTTGGGGAGTTTTTTTTTAAACCCCTTTTGGGGGAGGGGGGGGACCAATGTGATTGCATCGATATGCATGAAGGCTAATCCCAAACACTGAACCATTCTCCCTCTCTACCATCCTCTCCCAAAGTAAACATCATTGCAGCTCACATCCCATCTGTAGTGAGCCTACAAGGCTACAGTGTTTTTAATTAGAAGCAATGCAATTTAATCTTTAGTTTAGGTATAATACTTGATAGCTTCTTTGCAGACAAACTTTGCCCAGAACATATATATTTATGAAACCAATCTAGATTTGACGTAATTAATTGTCACTTACAACAAGTCATAAAAACATGCAAAATGATAGCAGTTGCAGGAATGTAATCATCCACTTTTTCAGTTAAAATATCATTGAGGCTGCTGGTCCAGTATAAATGCACAGTATGCATTTCCGATACTGTATGTACACCCCTCAGAAAGAAATACACTTGTCACAAAATTTCATTAAAAAAATCATCCTTTATGGCCCGTAATATCTTGAATCAAGTACCGAGGTCGGTGTTTGTTAGTTACTACTGTACTGTCAGAAGTCCAATAATCATTCTTTTTTTTTCTAATTTGCACTTATAAAGATGAAAATAGTAAATTATGTTGAATTTCTACCCAACCAATGATTAATGCTTCTACAGTTGGTGAGAATATAGTTCACATATCATACTGTAAAGCTACCTGTACAGCTGTATGTAATCATTTTCTTTTCTTTCCAGGAACTTGATAAGAGGTTAGAATTGGAAAAGAAACTTCAAGATGAAAAAGGGTAAGTTCAAAACTGGAACCCCCCCCCAAAAAAAAATTTTTATATCCCAAATGTTCATTAAGATTTGAATTTATATTTCCTTTTTGACTTTAGAGATTAAATATGCACACTGTACAGTAGCTCTTATCCTAGAGCACAGTCGTTTGTAAATGAGCTTTAGCAATAAAATGTTTATAGCTATTATTGGTTTATTAAGTGCTAGCTATCAACAAACTGTGTAAGTTTGTGAAGGGGTTGGGAGAAGGGAGGTTGACAGGAACTCGTCCCAGACTTTTGTACAGCACAATGCACAATGCACACTGAATTTCTCTGTACATAGTTAGATAAGTTAAGTAATGAAAAGCAGCCAGTTATATCAATTAGGATAATACAATGAACTCACCTTGGACTTTTATTGTTAAACCCATTTATTTGAACGTGACTGCTCATCCTTAGGAATACACAGTAAAGTTTTGGGCTGAGATTATTAATTCAATTACGTGTCAATGCTAGCAATGTAGGGTGAATGGTCTGGGAAGCTGGTTGAAAAGAACCTTTTGTACTTTTTAGTATTATTTGTTGTAAAATGCTAGTTGCTATGAAACACAACTAACTGCTTTAAATATGATTATATAAAGAGCTCACTATTTCACTAGGATTACAGCCTATGTGGATGTTAATTAAAAAACATGACATTTGACATACTGTATATCACATTAAAGTAGGTTCAGTCAGTGCTAACCAGAGAGGAGTACACCCAGCAGGACTTATCACTGCTAAATCTGTGCATGTTTAGAAGCTTAGCTCTGTGATTGTTTAGATGACCTTTGACATCTAATTATCATATTTATGTTCTCTCACTTCTTTAAATGTGTAAAGTGCAAAAATATATGTTTTTATGAGTACTAGTTAGACAGGATTACCGTGTACCTTTGGTATAGGATGATTACTGCCAACACTCTGGATGTTAGTTCCTACACTTAGGAGACCTCTGACATATAATCCTCTCAAATCACTTGAATTACTAAAATTTCAAGATCTGTATGTTTTTTTTCTTATTTATATAATCAGACATGATAACCTCCAGTTAGGATTATTGACGGTTTCTCCTTCGATGTTAATTAATTCATACACGACTTTTTGAGATCCATTTATGATATCAAAGAAGTCTCCCCAGTGGATGTTAATTAAGCTCCTTGATGACCTTTGACATTTGATCATGATATCACCAGATATATCTTTTAGAAAGAACTAGACATGAGAATGTTCAGTGGGGAGGACCACTGCTACAGAAGCTCTGTGGATGTTTGTTAAATAAGTATTTTACATGATAGATCACTTATATATTCACCTTTAATTAACTTTCAGTGCTAACCAGACGGGCGGTCCAACATCGGGAATCATGACAGAGGATTCGCAACGTACAGCCTACCAACCGCAGCTGAGAATATTGAAACGGCAATCAGGATCTGGAGCTCAATCACAAGCCAACAGCTCAGATGGAAACTCCAAGGTACTTACATACACAGTACTGTACATTTTGGTGACACACATTTTTGGGGAATAAAATACTTTCTTAGCTGCGGTAGTTGTGTTAACAATGTAGGGTCATGGCTCCACACTCAATGCTATGCCTCAATGTTTCAATGGAAGCAAATAGTAACTTTTAAAATGTGAAGAAAAAATGTGGGCACTCAGCCAAGGCCTAGTCCCTTCAATTGGTCTTCATTTGCTGTACAAATTATGCAAAATACGTGTAACCAAAAACAGAAAACAACAAACATATGATTTCTGCTTAACAATAAATTAGCCTTTGTGGATTTGACATACTGTACTGTACTTGAGCATAATGTAGGATAAAGTGATTATTACTGTTACTGGCTAGTCCTACAGTATGTACAGAAAATCTTGTGTCCTGGAGAGCTAATAGAATCCTAAACATTTTCATTGGCAAACTATTCCCCCTATTTATATATTTTTGTTGTTGTTGTTGTTGTTGTTGGATAATTTCATCTTTCTTGGTGCTATTTTTATATTTTTATAAATCGATATGAGTTTTTTGCTACCAATTATGTTTACCGAACCAGCCTGAACTGTATGGTGATTTTTTAACTGCTTATCGAGAACCACCTTTCCCTCCTCACCCCCCACGCCCCAAAACCAAAAACTACATGTAGTCAAAGAACTATGATTATGAATCACACCACAAATCCCACATTTGGCTTGCAAAATAAATGAAAATGAGTTATTTTGTGGATATATTCTTGCAAATTTTGTACATATGGCATGTTGCATGATATTGCGATAGTTTGCAGAGAACAGTTTACAAAAAAAAAATATATATAGCAAATCTCATATGCCAACAATTGTACTCTCTGATACAAATTGAACACAGTAAAATTTAAAACAAAATCCAGTTTTAAAATACTGTAGGAAGTCATTCCTTTTTTTAGTTAAACTGAACTCTGTGAGGCATTTTTGTTGTGGCCGACGGCGCCTGAAGACTGGTAATTAAATACTGTACCAACATATGGAAGTTTATAAATTGCAATACCATACCTTGGAAAGATACCACAGTTACATACATACTGGACTAGAACACTGTTAATGCTAAGTAAACAAATATTTCCTGTGTCTTTAAATAATAAACTCATGGTAAAAATTTCCTGATAGGAAAAATAAATAAAGCTAATTTCCTGTGTATATGACCTTTTCCTATTTGTCTCAATTTTTTTGGGAGACATCAGGTTTTTTTTTGTTGTTGATCATTTCATGTGCAAAAGCAATGATTTGTCTGCATGTGACATTGTAGCACTGTCAGTACTTACAGGATGTTGTTAAATGAGTTTTTAGTTTCATTTAAAGAAGTTTACATTAATAGGAAAGTACTGTTTACAAAATATTACGCTGAAATTTGATGAAAGTTGAAAATAAAGTTGTACTTTTGTCCATGATATATATGGTCGCTCTGTAATTATGGCTTGGGAAACATGAAAACTAAATTTTTTACTCACGTATTGCTCTCCTACCATGGTATTACACTTTGTGACAGTTTGGGGGGGGGGTGGAGGGGGAAGGGGTGCTTGAAGAATCTATGGGGGCTTAAAGGTAATCTTACTTTTGTTACAAGCACTTTATTAATTCACAAGATGGAACACAGACTGAGTAGCCATCACAGTGAGTGTCCTCAAATTTTTACTTTCTTTTTATAGTCTTTGAGGGATACATGATTTGAACTTGAAAGTTTCCACTTTGCTATCGTTGTATAACTATGAAGTCAAGAGTTTGACCTATATAATATAGAGATAATATAACAAAAAACAAAGACATCTCTGTTGCCATGGGTACTAGTACAGAATAAATTCATAAAAGAATTCCAGCAAGCTTTAATAAATATTTGAATGCTTTTGCAACCTACTGTACAGTGTCATGTATCAGAACATGTGTTTTTTTTCACCTATTGATACAGAAAAGTTTGATATTAATGTAAATCCAGTAAACCTCTTCTGTAAATGCTTTTGTTCTATTGGTAGACAGTAAACCTCTCCTGGAAAATGCTGTTGTTCTATTGGTAGACAGCAGGCCTCAACAAATACGGTCGCCAACTCGCCAATGGCGACTAGAATTTTGCGACTGCCGAGCAAAATATGCATTACGCTCGACATTTTGGCGAGTGGCTCATTCGCTCACTGCCTTTATACGATAGGCTTACTATTAACTTGTGAGCCAATCAACAAAGGTCTAATGTTAAACATCACAGTAGAATTATCAAGTGCACTGTTACAAGTATGTCCTAAGGAACAGCTCTGTTCACCAGCTCGAAACTAATTTGATACTAATCTCTAAAACTAAATGATACACGATAGGTGTAACCAAAATGGAAAACAACAAACTTAAATGAACAACAGGAAGTTTATTGGATTAACTTTTAGTCCCAAAAAATTGATAATTCTCGAGACCTGACCAGTGAAAGCTGCAAGTCGGACACTCAGTAATCGATCGATAATAATAATAATTGTCAGTACCAAGCGTTACCTTAACTTGTTAACAATACTAACACATACACTGGTACAGTAGTCTGATGTCATGTCCAGGGAAAGTTACAGATGGTCAGCCATGCCATTGCTTATTTTTGTGGTCACTTTCACAAAGCAAGTCATAAACAACGTTTCACCGTTTTATATTTTCATATATATCATTTTAAACACTTTGACGAACACAATTTAAATAGATCGTTTTTGCTGTAAACAACTAACAGTAACACTATAACGCGATATCCTAAGTTAGGCCATACTATCTAGGCTTATATCACACAAACGCTTAGCGAGAAAAAATGGTGAGTAAATTTAACGTTTTGGCGAGTAGAATTTTATACTCTGTCGCCAGTTGGCGAGTAGTTTTAAAAAAATTTGTCGAGGCCTGGTAGACAGTAAACCTCTACTGTAAAATGCTGTTGTTCTGTTGGTAGACAGCAAACCCACTGAAAAATGCTGTCCTTTAGGAGACAGCAAACCTCTACTGGAAAATGCTCTTGTTCTATTGGGAGCCAGTAAACCTCTCCTGTAAAATGGGTTTGTTGTATTGGTAGCCAATAAACCTCTACTGTAAATTTTCTTCATTTTCTCTTGATTTCATTTTTTATAGAATAAATCAAAGACATTAGCAGAGAGGGAAGCAGAGTACGCTGAAGCCAGACTAAGGATTCTTGGATCAGCCACAAGTGAAGATCCTGATGAAGTTAACAGGTAATGAACACATACCTTGTGTAATTAACATATATATATCATTATATAATAAACATAAGTTGAGCATATTGCAGTGTTAATGAAGGGAGATGGTAGGGGATGTGGGTTGAGAAGAAGAAGGAACGTGGGGCGGGAGGGGAGGGGTTACAATAGATTTCAACAGTTTGCCCACTGACCTTTTAACTTCTTGAGGCAAACTGGAAATATAAAAAGTGAACGAATAAATTTAAATAAATGAATAAGTTGTAATAAATAAACCTACTAAACAGTACACCCATATAGTAAGAGACATGTAATCATTTATCCGGTATCGCATCCCAAAAGTGCTTGGCAAGACGGGACACTCGCTATACACGTGCAAAGATAGATGTATTGCGGTTTTTGTACACAGAAACCGTAGCATCTTATAAGAGGTGAACATTTAGAGCCTTCAAATCTGCCGCACAAAATATGATCACCTGTGTACTGTGAATTATTCCCTGGGTAAGAAAAACAGAAACCACTGTGCACTTTGTAGTGTGTAGGTGCTCAATATCGCTGCTCAATGTTAAATATACGCATATATACATGCTAGAATTTACTTAATATATATATATGCATGACTGCTGGGTGGTGTGCCAGATGGGGCCACCCTCTATTATCTGCTGCCCTCCGTATGACTCAAATTGAGAGCCTGTCGCCCCCAGCACTACAGTATGTTGTTGTGAAATTGGTGAAATAAAATAAGGAGGAAGGAGCAAGGGATGCCAGGAAAGGTCAACTTCCGATAGACCTTGGTCCTGGGGTCTATAAAGCTGGCTTCCATATGGGTAGGGGGTCCTCACTAATTTTAGATGTTAAATTAATTCATTAAATGGGACTTTCTGAGGTATAGTCTGGCTAGAATTATGTCTACTTGTGCCTGTAAGGATTTTCCTTAAACTCCTTTTTTTTTGTGGGGCTGAAATAGTGGAAGAGGGTTGGGGGGGGGGGGGGGGGG
>KN883105.1:27523-41704 GCA_000934455.1 Apostichopus parvimensis | reverse complement strand
ATTTTCTAGGAATATTGGAAATTAACTTGATAATTCGTGTACATCTGTGACGTCGAAGAAAAGATGGTAAGAATACGTGTTTAATGAATTAATTGTATCAGTATTAAATTCATACATGAGTTATTACGAATAGTGATAATAATGGAATGTATGTCAGGCTTATTATACAACAACTGAAATTTTAGTTTTTTGTGATGACTTTGAACGAAGATTCGCTATACACTATATCTAGGAATATACTGCACTCCTTCCGGTATAAATTAATCAATCTGCCTCTGGTCCATACCACTACCTACAGTAGTAGGGAGTAATGTGTTATTACGTGTCCTCCCAAAATTTGAATACTTGGAAATATATGATGTAGCTCTACAACTAAGCATAGGGCTTACGGTATAGAGTTTCAACACGTTTACCTACAAGTAATTTCTTACATTCTTCTCGAACTAAGTTCTCCCAGGTACTTTTTCACAATTACCCTCCAATCAACTGTGACGGATTCGCATTCTTTCAGAAACTTATGTAGAAACTCTCGGGAGTATAGACTCACTAGATGGAATAAAAGAAAAATTAAGCCGTCTGCTATCCAGTTTGAACCAAAATATGGGTCATTTGGAGATTGTTTCGGCAACGGTGACGTAAGCAAAGGCGATTCCTTGGAATGAAATGTGACACGGTTCGTTGTTTAATATAACGTTGAAAGAATCAAAAATGGCATTTTAACACGTTTCAAATTTTATATTCCAAATGCCAATGAATTTTGGAAACCTTGACGGGAAATGTGGGGGTAAAAATTGATGTGAGAAAAGGGAAGCTGATCCGTTGATAATGCTTTAGTATCTACCAACCTACTGTAAAATTCATCTGTCAAACATTCTTAACCTAAACTTCATCAATATGATTTTAAATTTCAAGAAAAGTCTCCGAGGAATTTTGAAGACTCTCAAGGGTGATGGTCCTTTCGAAGGTAACATTTTGGCACTATTCGATTCAAAGGCTGCCGAACTAAATGTAAAGCAATTTCCAAACAGATCCCGCAATTTTCACAATACATTTTATTGCTTTTTTAAAGTGTGTGAAGGGAGCATAGGCTAAACAAACAGTATCTTCGGTGCATCGAAGTCTTAACACGAGAAAGCAGCATTTGGTTCAAACATGTTGCAGCGGCGGATTTTGAGATTGAAGATATATCAAGAACTAAGTAAACGAATAAGATCTTAAATTGTTTGAGGATTTAATGGACGTTTAACATATTTCTGTTTATTCTCGATTTATTCTCAATTCGTAAACGCAATATATGCAGTGATGAAAAAGAAAGAGAAAATAGTTCAATCAAGCGATAGATCTGAAGCTTACCTATCGTGGTTTTATGTATGCTAATGCAAAGCCTAGCTTAACAAAGAACGGCAATATCTCGGTAGTAGGTGATTTAAAACAAATTGAAAACCTCCATACATTATGCTAACCTGAATGATATTATTCATTTGAAATCATAACATGAAACATCAACGTTTTAAAGATTTTCCGCACAATTGGGGTATAAGTCAAGCGGCAGTGAATACATTAGTTTTGTTGACGGTTAGCGGAACTAATAACGCATGGTTCAATTCAAGTGATGGATTGTTCTTATAAATGTTAGTCCCGTGAGCTTGCAGAAAATAATTACTTGATTAATCATTTTTAACAAAATGTTATTATGATCAGGGAATTTCTATAATAATATCACCTATTTGATGAGTGATTGCTCCAGTTTGTTCTATCTATGTATAACGTTACTAAATACGATTATGAGAAATTAATGTAAAACAAATGTGAATTTACCATTAAAAAATTATATGCCTATATTTATAACCACACTCAAGAAAGATATTTCACTAGAGAAATCTTGTGTTAGTGGAAAATAATTCTGCAGTCTTCTGGTTTACAAAGTGATCGATCTCTTTATACGTTGTAGAGAGACACTTCAATTTGTAGCAAATGTGGTTACAAATTAAACTGCTGTTATTGCCTTTGTAGATGTTAGTAAAAGGTGGTTACATCGATGTATTATTATAATGAGAACAATAATTTACGAATCTATCTCGTGATCGCAATCGACCCCAGGGTTAAGATCCAGGGCAGGAGGGAGATCGAGAAAATCTTTAACCAAAATTCAAATTATGTTAATGCTCATTGGATATATCTCATTAGTAATGTCAATAGAAGAAGAAAGTCAATTTATGTTTCATGTACGAGCCTAGATCTATATAAGTCTGTGGTTCTGTTTATTTTTAATATTTTGTTTCATATATATATTTCTTATGATTTGCTGCTAGGTCAGTAAAGCATCAAGAATTTCACGAAGTGATCTGCAATCAGAAAATGTTTGGGGTCGGACCTCTGGCCTATGCATATCATAAATAAGGGGCTTGCGTGAAATTATCAATAATTGTCTTTCTTGTGAAGATGCCAAAGATAGATTGGGGATGAAAGGACAGTAGCTATATTATATGTAATGTAAATTACCATTTTGATTCTTGTCTAATAATGGATACACCCAGAATGATTTAGAGATGTACCCGAACAAAATAAAAATAGTTGAGAATCAATTCACTTATACTAAGAGTGTTCAAATAACTGCTTACCTATTGGGAACTGAGAATATCCACACTGGGATCATTTGTATTTGTATAGCTTTACTTTCGAAATACAATTATGATGAATATAATGTGTACCGTAATTGTTGTTATATTTGGTATAAATCACTGAATTTTGTCAAATGTATTCAAACAGTGCTCTGTTGTTCATATGAAATTTAGAAGATGTTTTGTTTAAGTTATCATAGTTAAGAAATTCAATTGATTAACATTAAAATTAAAGCCTGCACTGAGGGGCAGACGTCATCAACGATTTAGCCTCAAAGGAGCATATTTTAAAGGTCAATATCTTGAAAACCAGAATAGCTGTAGAAACATTACCATCACTATTTTTTTTCATTTTTTTTAACATATCGTGACTAAAAAAATCTGCCCAGAGTAATCTTTTAAACAAAGTGATCAAAATCATTATTTGTTAGATAAATTCAACATCAATATCGGATATACGATGTGTACAGGGACGGAAACATCAACCAATGGCAAGCAAAGGTTTTGTCGAAGAATTAATTTTACCGATTCTGGCTAAACTCTGAATATCTCTGTTGTTTTAATTTTCTTCTATTTTACCGACCTTTTCTGAAACAGTTCTCCCCGAGTGAATGTAGAAAATATCTCCACTTATTGATTAACCCCCCTCCCCCAACTGAAAATGGGGGTTGGGGCCATAGCTTCGGCCCCCTTCTAGCAAGTCAACCATAAATACTTAAGTATTATATCATTTAATGGCAACTTCCCTTTTTCATATTTTTGTAATTAAACATGAAGTCTAGATTCGAGTATAATCGGTTATAATGATTATCACCACATTATCATAACTGTCAATAAAAAAATAATTAATAACAAATAAAAAAACTTCCAACCAATATACTTCAATGTTTTTCCATCATTGACATTCACGTTATTTGTTTTTTTTTTCTTCATAATTGATCCTTCGAAAAATTGTGTTAAGTACTTGAAAGTCAAAGTAATTGAACTGGAAATTCAGTTAAACCTCATGCATATACTGGCACTACGAAAGTTCAAACAGAGACTCGAGAGCGATCCGAGTGGGACTCAATAAGGCAAGACGGCGGGGCGGGGTACCGTGAAATGCTTTTCATTTTTAAGGGCAACAACAGCCAACAGGATGAGCAATGATTCGTCGATCGTGATATATGGATGGATACGAGAGCTGCTGGAGGGTGATTCTAAACTTGTATAAACAAACTTGAGTCTTACTTTTCGGTCAAATTGAGACGAAACAACAATAAGTTCCAGACAACGGAAGGAGCAGTATAGTCTGTCTCTACGATTTCATTGGTTTTTATTGTACTTTTTTTTATTTGTATTTTTCGGGACCCAACATATTTTGTCCTCGATGATACTGTAGTCAACATGTAGATATATTGGTGTAACGCTTGACCTATCGCAAGTGGGTTTCTCATATACAATTATTCAATACATAATAATTTCCTTCCCTTGTCCTAATTTCAAATAAATTCATCGAAATAATACTCATGCAATGGGATGAGAAAAAAAAGGATCAAGGTAAAATATACTTATCCTTAGTAAAAAAAAAGAGAGATCACAAAATATTCACTTTTAACAACCTTGGAATTGCTCCAATTACGCTTAATTTACTCAGTTAATGTAAATCATAATAATAACCATAGTAATAAAAACCATTTCCCCGGGAGCGAGTGCTTCTGCTTGTCTTCTATCTGTAGAAAAGACATTAGGAATGAATCTTCTCATCACTGTATCATATTATAGCGTTCGATAGTCTCATTCTCCAACATAATCATTTCCTGAATGAGAAGTCTAGTTAACTTTACATATCACAAGGCGCAGATCAAGCGTTGGTGGCATACATTTCCTGTAGACATAATTACAGACCTCATTATCTCTTAAATAACTCAGAATGTATAATTTGGGTTAGGCTTCGAATATTTCAGGGCCAACAACCAACCGCCCCCCCCCCCCACCTCCATTCATTTTAACTCTCACCGTTGTGTAAATTGGGAATACGTATTTACACACAAAAGTTTCAGTTTTAACTGTGTTATCTTATCGCCTTTCAAGGTTCATATTAAATATTGAAGTAATTGTTTCAATATCTGATTGGCTATACACATGCATGTCTTGCTATCGTACTAGATACACATCGGCCTCACTCAAGTAGGTCAGTACATTGTAACCTGTTAGAAAATACATGGAATATTTCTTTTCACTAAAAAAGGATTCATAACATATGGTAAAGAACCTCGCCCAAGTAAACATAACACCCTAGATGTCTGTATACGGGTCTTGTGTCTATAAAAAGTCGTTTTAACATTAATTCCGGGTATTCAGATATCTGAAATTATGGGTCATTACCAGATATCAGAAGTTCACTTTGAAATATCTAAAAATTAAATTCGAGATATCTGAAATTCTATATCAGATATAGTTATAAAAAAAATCCGGATCAAATGTCTTTCCATATGACCGACATTTGTAATTTGATAGCCTTTTTATTCTCTCATAATTGCGTGATTTATCAAATTGCTTAACCCCGTCAACTTAAAAAATATATAATAAAACCATAAATAAATAAATAAAATTCTAATATTGTTCGCATCTGGCTAATCATTTGTCATAATTTTTAGTACTGTTCCTTTGAGATTTCTAGCTCAGTCAACCGAGAATAAAAACAGAAAAATGAAAGAACCGTGTCATTCTGTGACATCACTCTTTAGAGGATGAGTTTTAGAGGACAGGTTTAAATAACAGAATATTGAGAAATGCACGAGTATCTTTCAATCGTTACCAAGGCCGAATTAACTCTTATAGTCAAGCAACAGTACAATGAATATCTACATCTCTGTAAGTCATCCACAGACTTGTCATATGTGTCTACCTCTTGAATTTGTAGATGGCGGCGTAGATATAAAGTTCCACCTCACACTCAGTATGATCCATACCTAATTGTTCCAATTAACAATATGCCAAGTCTTCATAGAATGTACGCGTGTGTATGCATGTGTTTGGGTGCATTGTGTACGGGGTATTGTTGAGAATAAGGGTACCTGGAATTGAACAATGGAAAACAAAATAATGGGGTCTGAATGTAAAACACACCCTGTGTGTGTGTCTTATTTGGGGCATATAACTTATTTTATCAAACACTAAGTCCCATCAAGATTGTTGCAAAATGTTATATAAAATAATATTGGAAATATGATATGAAATTTACATATATGCTATCGTATGACAATAAACGTAAATGATTCACAAGGAGACATAAAGGTAGGCGGTGACTAGGGGTGGGGAGGGGGGGGGTGAGGGTAGGTGTGTAGGAGGGTGGGTGGAAAGGGGTGTTGGATGACACGCACCAACCATTATTTATATGCGTATCGTCACTGTCATACACGCACCCTCCGACAACCCTCACCCTATCCCTCCCCATCCCCACTCTCACCTTCCCTCCACACCCCACCCCACCCCACCCCACCCACATACTTACACACCAACAAGAGCCATTTACCAATAGCCCCACCTTGTGGTTTCAATCAATAGTATCTCAGTAGTGTTACAACAACTAATTTTAAATTTTCAGGAAGTTCTAATTGAGCCAATTTAGAACTCGTATGTCTCTAAATAATCCAATATTAATATTTCTGCCTTTGATCATGGTGTCCATAAATTTCATCTTCTAGTATGCTCTAATCTGCCCATAATTGTCATTCCACCTGTCATTTAGTACTGTAGTTACAGTCAAAATGTTCCTCACCAAAGTAATTAAACGTGATGTTAACGAGTTTTCATCAAGACGAAAGAATTTTTTTATTACGAACGATAACATTTTAAATACAAAATACAAAGTTTGGGCGAAAAATATATACCTCCAAGGGACTTGGATTATACAGGTAAACACAGGAGTTTATTAACCCCATCTCTAGCTCAATTACGTACGAAATAAAGCATTCCAGCTTGTCAGTTGTATTATCAATCTCCGCCAATGTATAGACAAACCTATTACATCAGTTGCAAACTAGAATTTAGTGATCCATTTTGATAAAAACTCATTTTTCATTATTTTCATACGTGATGATATATACCAATATCTGAGAAAGTTGCATTGTTTTATGAATCTTGTTTTACACTTTCTGCGCTATTTTCTTGTGCGTTTTTTCTTGTCATTTCAAGTCCATTAAAAGACGTGACGTAGCGTGACGTAGCGTGACGTAACGTGCCATGGCAAGATCTACAAGCATTTGATTCTTAGTAGCGAGAATCGGCATCTTCTCCAAACAATTGTGACGACATTACAATTAGGGGTGATGTCAAACTAGGCCTTTACGTCATTTGTTATCATCTTCACAAACAGCCCAATGCTCCTTCAGATTTTAAATAACTACCTACAATATGAATATTCATATTTGTAGAAATATACACCATACGTGTATAGTAGAAGCGTTTATATGCACATTCTATAGTACATGATATGTCAGACTGCGGCATTCGGGCACAAGCTGATAAGTCTTGTCTCTTCACAAGACTCGAAAGCGTTCTTTTTCAAAATTCTGTCGGAACGGCAACAAGTTGTTATCAATTCTTGAAGTTTGAAGATGTCACCTTTGAGAAGGAATCCATATTTATTAGGCCGAAGGGATAACATTGCCAGGAAAGATTACATTTGTTCCAAATATCAGAATGATTTGTCTGTGTTTTGGCAAGATGCTTTCTCTGGCCCCCTCTAGAGCTACATTGGCGCCGTAACAGCTCTTGACATTTCCTATCCTTGTCCTTTTGCCATATCATGTTCATCAAAAATGCAGAATACGTTTAAAAAGGTATGCAGTCGAGCAGGCCGATAGGCCAAGCAAGAATACTACACATCCCAAGAATATCAGGTAATAGGATGTCTACACACAGATGTATAGTTCGCACAACCAAATCGAATATAATGACTGATATTAGTGACCACGGCAAAGTTATAACTGCGTCAAGAATACATGTGGACTTTGACACAGATAATAGAACTCTAGAAAAGAATAATACAATGGTAATGATCAACAACCTATAGTATAAGCTAACTTCCTCGAAAATACCATTACCAAGTCCATACTGGTAAGCCAGTTAGGACAAATTTGGAAGCAATAACATGAAATTTCAATTAAGAACAAATTGTCCCAATTTGGTAGACAGGCGTGCACATGCACGCAAACGTCATGAAGACATAGCATATAATTCGATATCTGTTCCATCCAAAAGGGTGCATGTGAGAAATATTGATATTATGACCAGTAATGTCCCTTTATCAAGAACGCCAGCTACATTGCAACTAGATTTTGGCACAGATAACCTTATTCCAGAATAGAAGGGAACTGGTAAATGGCATGATCATCAAATTTACCCCCTCAGAAAAATACCATTATCTCACTAATACAAGTATACGTTAACACGGATTATACAACATTATAGAAATTGATAAATGAAACGGGTTCATTGAGAATCTAGTTCATATTTAATCAGCAAACAGGACCTTGAGTCCAGGATAACCAGCACTCCATATTACAAGCAGATCTATAGCCATCATAAATCAAGGAAATTTACATTGATATATTAACAAGCAAAGATACCTCTTTAAGAATGACAACAACCCGTATAAAAGACAGACAGATAAGATAATTCCAATCCGGGAAAAATGGGGGTAGATATTAGAGGTTATACAGATACACCTACGCGTATGCCTGTTACATAATCGTGTATCTGCGCAATGATTTAATTAAATTCACCCACGAACACTTAACAAGTATATAACAACCCATCAAGCCCAGTCGCCTTACATCGAGAAGTCTTTATATTCCCTCCCGACCTCAAATGATGGAATGCTAGCACTATTTTGCATCCAATCCATCTTACCTAAAACAAATTAATAGGAGAGGGAACACCACTCGCCTTAGACCTTCCCCGGGACAGACATCACCCAACAAATATACCGCCCCCCCCCCCCGTCCCAGAAGAAAATAAATATATAAAAATTACAGTTACGGCCCTACTCAACGGTAAAATATCTTCATTCCAGAAAACGTTTTCTATTTTGCTAGGATTATTTCATACTGGAATGAATATATCTATATATGATGGTTAAGAATGTTTTGTTCTTTTGTTCCCAGCTTTTGGGAAATAACATATGTTTTTCATGTTCACCAATTGAATGAAACCTAACCTTACTCCTCTTAAAATGTCTCCTAAAAAAATTAGTAGTTATGTTCCTCTAATTCATTTCATATAGCAAAGGCTAATACTTTAGATTGCATAAGAGTAATAAAATATACTTTCTTTAAAAGTCATCAGGCTAAAATCGTAATCGGTACCGGTAATTAGGTAATATGCTATTAATAACTTAAACATGGTGAAGTAAAATTATGAACACCATTGCCATGTTAATTTATAAACAAAAATGTAATTTTTTAAGCTAAACAACATATCACTAATTTCTTACCAACAAAATAAAAGAGAGGAAAAACTATCCCTTTTATCAGTCTAACAATATTTTGAAACCAAAAACCTATGATAATTTTTAATGCGAAACTTAAAATGATGTTCGTATGTCCGAGAATTACACTATTTATAAACGCATCCGATCATTCCGCCTCTATTACACGCGAAGTACGCTTTACCTGTAACAACGTCATACTCTCCAAATAGCGGATTATATTTGAAATATTCTATCTGGGTTATCACAATTCCAGTTTAAAGGCTCGTTTGGCGTCCGATGGTTGCTCGTAAAACGTGCTTTATAGTTATGCACATACCGCCTAGCTCAAAGTAGATTTCCTTTTTATAAAGGGAGTCTAATAGTTCAAAGTGCATTGACCGGAAGCCTGCAGACTACATGTATATAGTGTATATACGCATAGGCTGTCGAGATGTCGTTATATATATATGGTGTTCGTTTATGTAAAGGTTATCATTATTAATAGTATGGTCTAAACTAATAAATGACAGGAAGGTGAGACCTGGAATATGTCTCATATTATAATTCGTAAATCAGGCAGTATGTTCATGTTTTCAAGCATGTCTCTTACTTACGTATAGTCGTTTCATCGTCTAGCAATCTTTCGTCACGTGGTACACGGTAGTTGTTATTTTTTTAGAACATCTTGCGTGCGTTTAATAACTCGATTAACTGCCCGACATTAGAATAATTCTATTCACCCTCAGTTTAATGCAAGTATCTACAACATTACTTGGTAAAAAAGAACAAACATGAACTCATTTTCTTCTTAGCTGCCCCCCCCCCCCTTCCACCGTCCTATCCACCCCTCTCCCGCAATCTACGAAAAATTGTAAAACTATAGCAGGAAATAAGCCAAATTAATCCACATAAAGGAATTTTAGTAAGTCTGTAAGAGTACTCACTATTCTAGCTAAGTTACCGTACTTATAATCGCATTCGTGGATTGGGTACCGGTATGCTCGTACTCGGGCATTGTGGAACCTGGTGTATGGATGCTAGTACAACATTAATTGCTCGCACATGGTCTTAGAGGCTTTGCCTCGTTACCAAGGAGATTTGAATTGTACTCAAAATCATACTGTTTTGTAAGAATACGGTACAACACGTCTGCCTCACACGAATAACAACTTTCTTTGATTCTTTCATGAAAACATTGAGTAAGCCGATATAAATAATTACAGCGATATCCAATTTATAAGTAAACGTGAGCCTACGTCTGGTGTATAAAAACCTTGTCGGCGTATATGCTAAATGGTAATGTAATATTTCAATCGCATAATTAGAGCTTTTCATCGGGGTGAGGTGGGGGGGGGGGGAGTACAGAATGTTCTGACATTTTTTCAACAAAATAATGGCATAATTTTTCATCGGACTGTGTCTGCGTTTTCAAAACACACCCAGTTACTGACAAGATATACTGTAATGTTTTCTAACATTACGAATGTGTTTACACTTTTCAGAAATAAAATTACGAAATACGCATCACGTTTCCAACACACACGTAAAGAGTAAAATATTGCATAACTATTCTTGTTGTAATTTTTTTTATTTAAATAGGCCTAAGTGCTTTATGGACATTACTACCGTCATTCGAAAACTTCGAATTCTTTCAGAAAATACAAGTATAAAATTTGAAACGGTGTTTATAAACGAAATGCCAACCCTTAGCGTAGTAAGTCCAAAATTCAAATCCACATTTATCTTAGTACATTAATGCCCCTACTTTGTAACTGACATTTAAATGACACTGTCAATATAATATGCAGCCTAAGCCTAAAAGAGGTTTACAACTAATGTAGTCAGGCTTTGAGGCTCTCTTAAATCTCTTTTACATAACATAACTTTACAATATTGTAAGTTTGTTGGAATATTTACGAAGGACTGAAATGGATAAACTTTCTATTTCAGTTCAATCCATCTCCGATACCAAAATTAGTCACATAATGTAATATTAAAATAAAGTATACGTGCCCTATCTCTGACCGTTATCCCGCTGTTGGACTCAACCATTATATAGATTAAGTTTTATCTTTACCATTTGTCAGACAAATTGTAGTGAGCTGATCACTTAATGATTGGAAACCACGGTCACGAAAAACACATCAATATAGAACTGACGCTGAAACATTCCTGTGATTAAACATCTGGGCCATAAATTTTTAACTCTAAAAGTATACCTAAATATCTAAATTGCAAGAGAAGGTACTTTGTAGAGTTTAATAAATAACAATTACTAATTAACGGCTTATATTTGTAGAGAATTAAATATTTAACAAGTTAACTGAGGCTCACCCCCGGGTTTATAATTACCAAATCATTACCCACAAAATGTAAAATTTATAAACTGTGATTAACTGACGGAAAGTAAATGTGACATTTATCGCTTTGTCGTGTCGGTCATTGACGCCATCTTAGATATGAGTTTAAAAACCTTAAGATATATATATATTATAATAAACATATGTATTTAAATAACTGAAATACCTGGTATTCGTAGTGTGAAGTTATGAGCTAATATAATAACAAACTGACAAATTACAGAGACGAGTTAGCGTCTTAATCAATTGTGAAGGACGTGTTATTGGATTTAAATGTACCTACGTAAATTCATACTACAATACTTTTTAACCGGAATTAAACACAATTGACGTACAAAGCAACGAACAGGATGTATAGTATGTGTACTTGTCGTTCGATATCAGTGCCTGATTGAGGGTGGGGCCTACGGGGCCGCCCCCCTCCCTCCCGAGACACGCACTTATAGCAACTTCCCACATCAACACACATTTCGACATCAATAATCGTCGTCTTATGAAGATAGGTGGAAAGAATGGTATATGTTAACGATTTATCGTACACGATTGGCACCACCCACGATCTGAGATCTGAATACCTGCAGGGGTGTGTTTAAAGTTATATTTACAATCAATACAAATAAAAACAAAAACTGTCGGCAAACTGCTTATCCACTAAAGAGCCTGTGTAAGAGAATGTGTAAAAGTAAGTTGGCCTGACGTTTCGATCCTAGCAGGATCTTCTTCAGAGGCTGAACGATATATTTTATTAGACTAAAGAGATGCAAAACATTGTCTCTATTTGGCCCCGGATATAAACCCATAAGTTATATCACGCCCTGTGGGATATAATTATGCATGTAACCTGCTCTATTTTGCACACACTTTGGCTTGGCTAACTGAATGGATTGATGGATGGATGGATGGTTGGATCGAGGGATGGATATATGGTAGCTTGGATGGTTGGATAGAATGAATGAATGGATAAATAGATGTGAGCTTGAATAGCTAGATGGATTTATGGTTAGTTGTATTGAAGGCTGGACGGTTTGATGCTTAGATAGATCGGTGGATGAATGGCATGGTTGATGGATTTATGGTTAGTTGGATTGACGGCTGGATGGTTGGATGCTTGGATAGATGAGTGAATGAATGGCATGGTTGATGGATGAATGCATAGGTGGATAGATGGATTGAATGATGGATTAAAGGATGGATGGACGGACGGTTCGTTAGATGGATGTATGGATGAATGAATGGATACTTGGAATGATGAAGGGATGGATTGATCGCAGAATCGATGGATGGATCGTTGTCTGGGTAGATAACTGAATATTTTGTGGGAAACTATAAATGCATCCTTAAAAGAGTCTGTTTTTCAAAGACATTTTGTTTTGGGCTAGTTCATCAACCTGGATATAGATTTATACAAACTATGATAACATTTTTGACCTTTTTCAATAGTCAAGATTTAGTTTGCCTGGATGTTTACTGAAGTATAATGATTGCTGTTATTTTATGCCATTAACGTAATAGGTTAGGTGTATAGTAAGTGAAGCGAGATTAATGTAAATGAAATACTAAAATCAGTTGTTTGGTCGCCAATATTCGTTTGTTATTTATTGGTTGTTATATTTTGAAAGTTCATTTGCTTTAAAATTTATCACTTCATGTGATTGCGTTCGCTTAAGAGTACTGAATTACGTGAAGCAAAAATGAATTGCAAATTTTGTTTTCTTTCTTGGTCAAGTAATGGATAAATTATATTTAACTTTCATTGATAAGTGTAGCAGTCTTGTTTCTGCGTTACAAGCATAACACGATTGATTAAATGCCAATGGCACATGCAACTTGGAGCTTGGATTGAGAGGGTTTGGCGTTTTCATCCTAGCATCTTGTTCAAAGGCGATGTGCAACGAAAACAGACTAATAGAGACCTTAATTGAGACCTTATATGTACATCATAAACTAGATGTAACGTTAGATTAGTCAAACGTTGTCAATAATCTAAAGAGATATCATTCCATATATATACCTTCTGTAATCGTTCATCGGGCGAAAAAATTGTTCTAATTTTATTTCATTTTCTCAATTCTTGGATATTATTGCTACTCCATCGATTTTGCCTGAGGATCAAGCTTTAGGATTTAACGTTTGCTACGTTGAGTATGATGCTGATGTCTTTTCCACTTTCGTATGAAATATTTTATTTATAGAATGATTGTATATCAAGGATGCATTACAATATTTCTAGCGACTGTTGTCAATACTTAGCATGTCTACCCGTGTTATGTAGAACTTTTTCTTTGATTTATTTTGTAATATTATAGTTAACTTGTCATATACTCAGCATCGATAACCTGTATACAGAATGGTGAACATTAAGTCCACACATTTGTTGATGTTTTGTTTTTATTTTATTATTATTAAAATGCAATTTGAAAGTTCAACTAATCAATTTTATCAGACTTTTATCAGACTTTATATATTATATATATATAGTATTGATCAGTTTTGACTATTATCTTTACTTCTACCGGCAGCTATCAAACTCAACGTAAAAATCCGCTACGTCCCCAAGATCTTTTGTGCATCTGTAAGGCTTACAAAGACTAGACATTTTTCTTTTTTGTTTTTTTTTCTTCAATTTCTTCCCAGTTTTTTGTTGCAAATTCTATCATTTTAGTTCCTTATAACTTAATTTACTTCATTTAACTATAACTTTTACTAATCTTAGTTCATTTCGTTTTAATCCCCCCCCCCCCCC
>KN883104.1:79512-91717 GCA_000934455.1 Apostichopus parvimensis | reverse complement strand
AGTCCGTACCACTCGACCACAGTGATTCTACTGGTGTGTGAATGCGTATAAATTGGCTTTGTATAACTGTCATTGAGGGCGTATTACCCAAGTGTTATGATTGTACAGAGTGCACCCTTGGTGCTTTCAATCTGACAATTTACACAGAATAACCACTCTCGGCAAGTTCACCCAATTGCCCTCATAATCCCGCCTATGTCCTCATCTCATGTATGCTGGATCGAAATTCCGCTTGATGAAAGCACACATCAATGTCATTTGGATTGACTACATGTAGATTGACAGTAGCAACCCACAGGTGTGACGCGCGGTACAGTAGCACAGTATGTCCACTTGGTACGTGAATGTTTGTGGTAGCGCGTATGGGGTGTGTGCTTTGGTACATGCATGTTTATGGTATAGGCGTATCGGGTGTGTGTATGTGTTCGACATTTTGATAATCTCGTCAAGTTCAAGAAAAACGTTTTTTTGTGCTGTTTATTTTATTTCTACTTTTACGTATATGATAATGAAGACATTGTCGTTCTAATATGTAGACTTATGGCACTGTGTGCAGGATGAAGTTCTATAGGAGAGGATATAGTGAAGAATCCAACATTACCGATCAGTGTAGATATAGGAGCTTACATTCAGTATACCCAGCTGAATCAAGCTCATGAACAGAACTGAACAAGACTAGGGTTTTATCTAGCAAATCCCCTGTGAACTCTCCTCTGAAAATTAAGTCTTGCATTAGGTACATCCAAAATTGAGCAGGCGCGTAGCCAGGAATTTGCCAAGGGAGGGGCGAAACTGTAGACAAATTATCAGAGCCGTAGATTCGGCATTGCAAACTATCTAAGCGTAGCGCCACCATAATTGGCGCGAAGCGTACAAGAAAATTTTGGCTGAAAATGCCTCCCAGATCGCTGGAAATGATCCTTCCCAGGCCTTGTAAGTTGCATCTTAGCATTTTCTCTTTTGAACTAGCGATATCATAAAAACATTAACAAAATTTTTTTTAAAAAGGCTCAGGGGGGGGAGGGGCGGCTGCCCCCTTCGCCCCCCCCCCCTTGGCTACGCGCCTGAAATTGTGTACATTCCTTCTTTTCAAGAAAGTCCAGTAAGCTTCTATACGCTGCTGATTGACAGTACTCTTTACCCTCCATGTATGTTTGTTTTTGTCCGGTTGGCCGTTAGGTCTACGAAATTCTTGGAAATCACGGACACGTGCATTTTCAGTACCACGGTCAGCACGTACCACACGATGGCACAATGGCAAAAATACCCTTCGATTAAGCGGGCATCGCTGTTGGCAGGATACACATATAGTCATATAAGTTTTCGTGTATATCAAGTTTATTAAAAATCCAGTATAAATACATAAAAGTACATATTTATACATAGGATAAGAAAAAAAGCTATGAGTGTTTAATAAAGGTTAAACTGGTTAAACAACAATGACGATATGTTACAAATATAATCTAAAGTTGATGAAAGAATTAAAGTATATAATTTTGAGGTGCAACCACCCTGAATAAAAATCAAAGCCATATGAAATGAAACAATTTTAAAAACGTACAGTTCGAGATTTTGGTGTTATTGTCTTATTTCTCAAATTGTAACTATGGTCTGTCGAAGAAGTGAGTTCAGCTCATTATGAAGCGGGCCGTGGCTCTCGTCTCTATGAGTTTTAGAAGCAACCCTTTTAAAATCTCTCACTGCTGCATTGTTAACTTGGTTGATGAGGGTATTGCAGTCAAGGCTAATTAGTTTGTTACAGTAACGCAAGAAGGCTCTATATATCATGTGATGGTGTAATGCGCTTTCCTTGTTTGTTTGGCAAATTTTTCAAACCTATCGAGTAGTTACTCATTTGAAATAAATTTACAATTAATCGAACTAAGGCACTCGCCTAGATTTTCCAACCAATTCAACGATCTATTCATTAGTGAAGATATAGTAGGTTGTATATAGAATTTGATTCAATCCTGAACATTTTGTTATCCACACACCTTTTACAGTAGTTCATTAACGCAAATTAAACACAAATTAAATGCAAATTAAACACAAATTAAACAACGGAAATTTTCAAAAAATGCTTAACTTTTTACTTCACTATTTGAAATGAAAAATTGGCTATTAAAGTAGATTCAAGCCACTGAACTCCATTGATATGAAATTATCTAGTATATAGCACAGAAGCCAAAATATTGATCAAAATCAACACAAAATGACTGCTTTAGGAGTATATAAGCTGTAATATTTGTGAAGTACACATTGACAAACTTATCTAAGCAGCAGGTTGTTGTTACATGATAACTACTCCCACCATGTATACATACAAGTGTATGTATGTTTGTACACAGAAACACATGAAGTGTTCTTCAGTATAACCCTGCATGACGACAACATTGTCTTGATTAGTTGCAAGAGCAAGTTAGTCGAATCGGAGATGGTGACGTCATGGGCCAATTGCACGACGTCGACGCCTGGCAACGTGTTAGGGCGACATCCTTTACGAAGGTGAAGGAACGAGAATATGTATCGATATTGCGATGCAGCTGGGTAGGTATGGTACGGCTCTGGCAGAAGGAAGGTGATATTGTACCCACGTGAACTTAGAACTCTGGCAACGGCCGCAGCGCTTTTGAAATGACTTGTACCAGGTTGTTCAAAAACCATCAATATATTTGCCGTTTGGTGACCTCTCGCGGACATCACTCACATTGCTATGAAAGACAAACATAATTAAATACTCGACGACATGATCAGATTGTAGTTAGCCGTGCATACATATGGTATACGAAAGAACTTTTCCAACGTCCTGAACGTTATCAACTTTTTCGCTATGTGCAAACAAAACTTCTTCAAACATGACTCAAGTATTCAAATATCACTAAACGTAGCTATTGCTTAATATCTGATCTGGGCACGAGGATCAGATCATCGGTACATTAAAGAACCTACCATCAGTTATATTTAAAAATGATGTACTTAGTGCCACATAGAGTGGTTGAAGTATATCCGCTGCTGGTGTCATGTGAATACTGCTGGCTTTTTTTTTTACCTCAAGGTCTGTGTGTTAATGAAAGTAGACATTAAACAGAATATACACTTCGTGTGTAAAGTGGCAGATTATGTTTAACTTGACTATTTGTTTGGTCGTTCAATCAATAAGATAAATTATCCGAAAACATTTTAGGTCACAGGAGTCACGTAATCAGGTATAAACTACAATATAGATTATATTTCAGGCGTCTGAAATTTATATTCAGATATCTCGAATTCAATTTCAGATATCTGAAGTAGAATTTCAGATATCTTGAATTCAATTTCAGATATCTGAAAAACAATTTTTAGATATCTCAAATTTAATTTGAGATATCTGAAATCGAATTTAAAGATATCTCGAATGTTATCTTAGAAATCTGAAATAAACTTGAGATGTCTAAAATAAGAAACCATTTCAGATATCCAAAATCCCTGATTAAAAGTTAAAATGCAGGCTTTCCATATGACCGTCTATCACATTGACTAGAATCGATAATCATAAATTTAACCTTGGTTGGTTCTCATGTATGAATAGTTCCTAAACTTTATCTGGTAGAAACAGAATATTCATACTGCCCATACTATCAGTACAAGTGCGTTCAAGAGGTACGTAGAATTTACAATACATGCAAAACAAAATATCCCAACTAGGTATTCAAAATGAGACAGAGAAATAGAGTATGAAACTGACGTTATTTCCGAGTTACTTTAAAACTGGATAATCAAATACTTTTGACATCATGAATACAAATTTCTTACTTATGCGATATATCAAGTTGAAGGTATATTCGATGCAAACTATATACAAGAAAGGACGTTGTTAATCCATGGGACGCGTTCATAGGAAAACAGAGTAATGAAAAAGTCCTTTATATGATTACATCGTTTCTTAAAAGAGAAAGCATAACAAATTCGGATAGTTTTTGCCATCCCACAGGCTACACGAAAGCAAGATTTAGCAATGGAGGCTGCATATGACTGTTCTTCATTCGAAATTATTCTCTTTAATCAATTCAGAGCAACATTACGTTTGTTGCTATTTTCTAATAATACGGAGCGAGCTATAGTTATCCTTCATATCATTTGCAACTCCTCTCCACTTTTGGATTATACTTAAATCGAATCTTTCAGATCGTATACAGTAGAAACTATGGTCGAGCAAATATCATAAGAAGCAATAAAACCAGGCCACGGTTAAAGTAAGCTGGGTTCTTCAAGCTGGAAAACTAGACAGTTTTCCTATCTGAAATGATCTTCCGAATTGTAGAAACAAATTATTTAAACCTGTCAATCAGATAAACACAAGATGTGAAACGAGGTTACAACCCATTTGAATTATCCCGCATGTTCATCTGGTAAATTATAATAATAATGTTCGATTTATATAGCGCTTTATACCAGCGATAGGTCTCAAAGCGCTGTACAGACGTTATATTATCCCTGGTCAATGATAACTTGTCCCAGAGACAATCCCTCCAGTCGGCAGCAGTTATATACTGCGCCCAATGACAAGTTACCTGACAGGTACCCATTTAACCCCTGGGTGGAGAGAGGCAAGTGAGATAAAGCATCTTGCCCAAGGACACAATGTAATGAACTAGGCAGGAATCGAACCAGCAATCCTTGGATCACGAGTCCGACGCCTTAGCCAATTGGCCACCACGCTATAATCGTAAAGACACGTTCCCAGCTCCAACATTATTCGCATGAATTAACGTCAGCAGTTCTACGCATATGTTTCAATGTGCTTGATTTTCGAGATCTAATTTTACAAGTTCCATTAAAGTCATTAATACCACACCGAAAATATGAAAGTTCGGTCCGCCTCTGATGAATATTCCTTCGCAGCCAACTTTAAGCGAGGTTTGGTAAAACGTATATGTCTACGTCAATTGTACCTTATTGTTTTGCGACTATATGTTGTAAAAAAAGTAACCGTAAAGCTAAATGGGTTGACGGTCTAATTCTTTTCACCTTTCAATTAAATTCTAATGAAATTATATAAACTAAGAAGACCGATCTTAATCATCATGATCCGTTTCATCTTAAAGTTTCTAGTTTTTTTTCAGCAAAGTTTGATAATTCCGTCCTCATCAGCTGGACCCAGCCTTTGATATTCGATTCAGTGTGGTGTATATTCTGGATATTTCTTTCTTTCATGTATGTTTCCCAGGTTGACTTTTTTCTGGTGTCTGTTGGAAAGAACATTTATAAAGTTACAAACGTTGATCCAGTTCTCTTTTCTAATGAAGCACATTTTAGAATGAACAAACAAGACATGTTACATGTCGATTCTTTGTGTAATGTTTTTTTCAGCAAACAAATCCCTTCTTTTCTTTTCTTCTTTCCTTTTTCCCGCTTATGTTCCCATTTCTGTCCTTTGTTGTTTATTTTCTTTTTAATCAGCTTAAGTTGGCTATGCGAGATCTTATCAGCAACAGGACTATGATACTCGTTTGAATTTTTTTCATATTTTTACGATTACGTATAGGAAATTGTGAAAAAGTTGTGCACTTTAGTTTCATGTATATTGGGTTTGTGACATAACTTCTACTAATACTATTACTTGAGCTAAATTCAATAAAAAACTATCTCTAAAGTTATGAATATTATATACTACTTATCCATACATAAATTCATCACAGAAAGATGATATGCTTGGCAATATTATCACATTTGAATGTACCCTTTATTTGTCGTTACATCAGAGAATCCCAATAACAACATTTATGATACTACTAGTCATATTAAAGTAAGGAACACTGAGATTTACTCACCAGACCATAACAAAGTATCTTTCCTGACAGATGTGTAGCTACAAGTAGCTTCTCTCCCTCCTCTGTCATCAATGTTGTCATACACCGTGCTGTATCTTCTGTATGTTTGGTTGTCAACAACTGTTGACCATCTTGACTGTACTGTGTGATGATACCTTTTCCAGCACCATACCACAAGATGTATACAAAACCTGCCCTGTCTGCACATATACTCCAAGGATACCAATTCTTTCCTTCAATAGCTGGTTTCGGAAGCTCGTATAGTAACTCTGCCTCTGTTTTAGATGTATCCATGGTTACAGCGTATGCACATCTACTCTCTGCATCGCAGATCAGCAACACGCCTTCATGATAAAGGATATCTCTTGAGCATTTCATAACCTCTGGCAGCTTCAGAGCTCGAATGAACTTCAATTCTTCATCAAATTCGAATAGCAATCCAATAGATGTACCTACAATGATGTGTCCGCGTATAGGATCAGTAGTTATACAAGACGCATACTTCTTACCTACTGTTTTGATGTTATCAAAGAGGGACGTGATGATATTTTGAGTGAAGGAACCATCTTGAATATTATAAACACAAACCTGATTGGATCGACAAACCGAAGCTATCTTATCACGTGATAAAGCAGCACAGTAACGATTGGGAAGAAGAGAGCTCCCTTTGGCTATATCTATCTTGTCATGACGAATCTGAAGTCCATGTCTGTTCATGACAGTGATAAATGATTGGTCACGTGATAAACACCCAGAGACGACGATGTAACCAGATCCGGTACTTGTTATACCAGTAAAAAAAAAACAATTACCTTTCATCACATCAACATCAATAGCAACAACAGATTCTACATTATCCGATATATTTACTCTATCAATACACAACATTGGTAGATCATCCATTGTTACATCAGATAAAGATTCCATTTCTGGAAAATCTTTCATTATATCCTCAACTAGAGGTTCGCTCGCAGCTCTTATATCAGGAAAACACTGTGCGTCAGTCCAGTGGTTATGTGATTCAAGGACACTCGAAGCTATAGTAGACAAATTTTCAAACTTATTGACCCATTGATTACAAAGATCTGATAAGTTTTGTGTTTCTCTAAGCTTGCGTTGCTGTTGTTCTTCTATTGTTTTATTTCTCTCATTCATTACTGCATCAAGTTTCTTCATTGTTTCGTCAATCTTTAATTCTCTGTTTTCTATTTCATTTCGTTTGGTATCCTCTATCTCATTTGATTCCCTAATTTTAATTTTAATCATCCTGTCGTAATCTTCTCTTGTTTTTCTAATCTTCTCTTCCATTTCTGATTCTAATTCTTTCAATTCTTTTCGAATCCTTTCTTCAAGAACTGTTTTGAATCTGTTGAATTCTCTCTTTTCTTTCTCTTTCTTATTCTTTAACTTCCTGGTCTGATCTTCGTACTGCGTTTTCCATTTTGCTTTTGTATCAGCAACGATTGATGTAAGTTCTGCATTTACTTTGTTTATCTTATGAGTTAAGCTGGTTACATTTTCTTTCCTTTTTACAAGTTCTTCCAATCTCTTCTGCAATCTCTCTCTTTCTTCTTTCGACACATTCGCAACGTCTTGTAGGTCATGACCTTTGTGTTTTCCATACGTACATGTTATACAAACAGGGAGATTTCCACAAGTACAACAACATAACTGAGCTTTAAATTCTGTATGAATATGGCACCTAAGAGCTTCCTTCAATGATGCAAGTTTTTCTAGTGTCAGGCTCTTTCCCTCAACATCTTTCAGAGCTAATACATTATCCCGATGATCAGCAACCATCTTGTTGGTCAAGTGAAATTGATAGCACTTTTCACAAAGAAAATCTTTGCACTTAAAACAGTACGCTGTAACCTTTAACTTCTCTTCACAGCCAATACAGACCCTAACTTCTTCATTTTCAAATGTTTTTTGTAGCTGAATAAACTGCAGCATACTTTTCATATGGAAGTCAGTCTTGAATCCATCTATCCCATTGTTTGGTATGTTACAGACATCTTTACAAAGAGGACATTCAAAAGTCCCAACCTGCCCTCCTAGTACAGGTTCCAGACATGGTTTACAAAATCTATGAAGACACGGTAATAGTTTCGGTTCTTTAAACCGATCCAAACAAATTGAACATTCAAAGAATTTATCTTCGATGTCTTTCCAAGGCGATGGGCAGGCCATTTTTGTCGCGAAATTTAATCTGTAAAGAAAATTATCATGATCAGTGTTTATTAATATCATTATTTGGATTAACAAATTGAGAGCAAGAAAATTAAGTAGCAAGACCTTAAATGAATTGCATTTAAAAGCTGTTCTTTATAACCTACGGTATATGACGGATATTTCTTTGCCCTATAAACACAGAAGTCGAGATATTGGTGCAACTCGATCACTGGCATAATGGAACTGTTCGGATATTGCTGATGGCAAACACAACCACACTGACTTTGATAGTGCTGGAACTTTGTTACCTGTTGACCTCTTTTGACCTCTACCAATTTCAATCATGAGGCATTTACCAAGTATGACATTTATTCAACTTGTGGTTGATGAGATATATGTGTTTACAAGCTGTTTTTGACTATTTCCCATTAAGCCCCACCAACTCATTAATATGAACAAGGTCAAAATTGTTGTTGCAAAGAGCATATACATACTATGTAGTTACATCACCATACCAAGTATGAACTAAATCAGACATAGGTTTGAAAAGATATCGCCATTATATGAATTGTACGTTTACCCCGCCCACTCATCAATATGCATGAAATGGGAAGCACAAACAATAGAGCACAATTAACCAACACGGGGCATCTACCTACTGTACCGAGCACGACATTGACTCAACTAGTGCTTCTAGCCATCACAAACACAGGCGGCGCCCCCCCCCCCCCCCCGAACACACACACGCCATCACGATTGCAAAGTTACCAAGCCTTCAGCATCACATAACCACAAAGAGTCACTTAGTGGCATGAGCAGCATAACAAAGTGGAGGTATGGAGGGAGCAAATTCACCCCCCCCCCCAATTGATTAAGGTATGGCGTTAAAAATTGTGTTGATGGGCCAGAGGAGTATGATAGATTTTAAGTAGGGGAGAAGGGGGGGGGGACTGTACTTGGGTCATTGTAGTAGACACTTTGTCGGGATGTAGGAGTCCACATCCAGAATTTTATGTTTTTTAAGCGTCAACTGGTGCAATCTTAGGTATAAATTTAGGTCTGTACAAGCAGGGACATCAATCACGGCGAGGGAGGAGGGGGGGGGCAGGGGGACACATTCCTCTTTCTGAAAGGTGGAAGAAATAATATCAAATGTCCCCCACCCAGGTTAAGTGGCTGACTCCTGTAAGCACTAGCCCATTATCAGGCTCATAATGACTCGTGTATCTCATAAAAGGAGCTCTGAAAACATTGTGCTATGAGATAATTGGTTATTAATGTTTCATTCTCATTTGCTCAACCCCCAATGAAATTAGAACTTCGACTGGGTTGAAGATATAAGAATTACAGATTTAATTTATTTTACTGAGGAACCGAGCCCATACACCGGTGAGGCTATATGCTGAGCCAGGAGATAATGAAAGCCTGCAGCATTCACTAATCTCCTTTCCAGTATATTATTTTTTATATTTTATATTATGTTGTTTGTCACGTACAATATAAGCAATATAACACTATATGTAAATTATATTTTGATTAAGATAATGTGAATGCTTAGGCAGTAAGCACTATTTCAGTTAGTTTAAGCAAAATGTTCATATCATTTTTGCTGATTTCATTAGTCAGTATAGTGTGCAACCTCAAGTTCCTAGGCACGTATTGTAGGAATGGCGTTCCAAACAATAAAGCACAGGGTTAATTATAACTGATCATTTTTTTTAGAATTACAATAAACGTAGAGAACTCCTAAGATTGTATCGTGAACAGTGTAGCAGTTTATTACGAAACTATGGCCCATGAATATATTCATTGCGTCTATATGTTTTATGTTGGCCTATCAGTTTTAATGTTAGCTCCTAAATCAGTACCCAATGTTTTAACTAACATTATTGAGGCAGTCCCCTACATGGCCCACCCACTCAGTTCATCCCCCCCCCCTTCCCCTAGTAAGTCCTTTCTTGGGATGTAGAAGAAATAATGATAACAACTTATTTACCACATGGCTTCCCCACTTCATACAGGCTACAGCTATCATAATAAAGCCCTGGTGTGAATTTATATCTTCATTTACCTGTGTAAACAGTGAATAAGGCAGAGCTTATAAACCTTAAGTCCTTCATTCAATTCATGTAATACAATTTTTCTAATTGACCTTTTTTTTGTAAGTGTAAAATTCTCAATCATGAGATTTCAAAATAAAGAATTTTCAGATGCAACTTACAAGGCCTGGGAAGTGCCATTTCCGGTGATGTATACCCAACAGTGCTTCTTAAATGTACTTATGATACCATATGTTTGCATGTTGTAGACATCTGTATAACAAGGTGATTTTATTCTTGCATGCAAAGTTTAAGAATGTTTACCTTTGTAATGACAATACATGATGATTTGAAGTTTACTCAATCAGTAAAGTTTACCCCCTTCAGGGTTTAGTAAATTCGGTATCATGGCTATGACCTCGATATCTGTTAATTCTGTTCTGATTGTTTAGCTTAGTAATATAACAACGGCAATAGATATACAAAATTAACGATAAAACTAATCACTATTGCAATTTTGCTCTATTATATCCCTCTTAATAGTATATCAAAATACTGATGAACTAAGGAAAAATTTTTAAAATTATAACCGTTATGCATTTCTAAGACTTACCTTACTTTAATGTTTACCTTTTCCAGTATACTCTTGCATCAAGTTATCAACCTAGCCAGATTTTTCTTTCTTACGTTATTTCGAGTCGGACCAGGAAGGAAATACATGATTATACACATTGTACATTGTACGTATATGTAGCCTACAATGGAAACAACGCACGGTACTTATATATAATTGAGATTGGACTTTGATATCACGAGAACACCCACGCTGAACTGATATGATTGGTATTTAACATCAAAAGTATACATTGCGTATACTATAAATAATAGCTATATGAGATAACGCAAACGCTGAGTCTCTACAGGACTATTTAATCGATCCCCATAGGGGAACTTATAAGTGACAAGTAATTCGTATTAATTGAACAAAATGCAAAGAATTAAGCAAGTACTTATATTACCATATGTGTGCATGTTGTAGATATCTGAAAACAAGGTGAGTTTTTTTCTTGGGTGCAAAGTGTAAGAATGTTTCCGTTTGTTTTAAGTTTCAAGTTTATTTATCACAATAAAGGACCTAAGTTATAACTAGATGCTGAATAGATATGTCTTTCTTAATTTATGTCTTATCACTTGTCAGATGTGACTTTTGTTAACATATATTTATGACTGCCATATCAATTCAAGGACCAAACAGAGGTAAACTTGAAGATTTTTAGGTGTGAGTCCGCCCCTGGACCCAGCCGGGGCTTCGCCTTTGGACCCCATCTGGGGCTCTAAGGTGGGACTCTGTACCCCACCCGATACATTCTTTGCGCCAAGACGCTCACTCCTTTAGTTTTATACATGTTCAGTCATTTATGTCTCCCCCACCCCCACCGCACTTTTCAATTGGGATTGAAGCCTGTTTGTATAAGTAGCTCTGAGTGCAATATTGTGCTTATAGAATAACTCCAAAATTCACCCAACTGTTTTGGGAAGTGAATGTAAGTGGGCCTTTAAGCTTGTGTAATGCCAAGATTACCATGTGAGTAAACTCATGAAAACAGCAAGGACGTATGAAATAATAAGTTATGTAGACCTTATGCGCTGATCTGTTTATGAAGAGAGAAGTCAATCATAATATACCGTAAATATGAGCAGGTGCGAATTGCCCGTCACGTGCCTGGGGACCGGGCGATGGCCATTGTGCCTCATTCCACCAGATACACACAGCTTGTAGTAAATAAAGTGACTCGGTGGCGCTCGACCACCTCTCTGTCCCTTCCCAATATCACCAAAGTGTCGAGGTCATGTCCATTTCTGAATACAATCTCAAATGTATAATTACATTGGGACAAATCTTGTAGCGTATGTATATACTTGAAAAGAAAAACAACCTTCTTAAAGTCCACGGGGAGACTATTGGGCCCACTATACTGTCCGACTGGTCAGACCGCATTGCATGTGTGTAAGACGATATCATGTAGTGATATGAAGTAACTATCCAACGTAAAAGGATTCAGGAATAATGGAATTGTTAAGGCTATACTATTTCGAGTAAATTTAAGATACGTGAAGTACATGATAATGCTCTATTAGCAAAGATAATACATTTTTAAGATGTCCTTATTAATCTTACAGTAA
>KN883104.1:68513-78830 GCA_000934455.1 Apostichopus parvimensis | reverse complement strand
TAAATATAATTGAAGATATCATGAATGTAATTATAGATATCTAAAATCAAATTGAGATGTCTAAAATAAGAAACAGTTTCAGATATCTAAAATCCCTGATTAAATGTTAAAACGGCTTTCCATATGGCCAGCTATCACATTGACTAGAATCGATAATCATAAAGTTAACCTTGGTTGGTTTTTATGTATGAAATTTCCTAAGCTTTATCTGGTAGAAACAGAATATTCAGTGCGTTGAAGCGGTACATAGAAATACAATACATTCAGAAGAAAATGTCCCAACTGGGTATACTTCAGAATGAGAAAAAGAAATAGAGTGTGAAACTGACGTTATTTCTGAGTTACTTTAAAACTGGATAATCAAACACATTTAACACTATGAATATAAATGTCTTACTTATGCGTAGCAAGTTGAAGGTATATTAGATGCAAACTATATACATGAAAGGACGTTGCTAATACATGGTATCTATTTATAGGAAAACAGAGTAATGAAAAAAGTCCTTTATATGATTACATCTTATCTTAAAAGATAAAGCATGGCAAATTCGGCTATAGTTTTTGCCATCCCACAGGCTACACGAAAGCAAGATTAAGCATTGGAGGCTGCAAATAACTGTTCTTCATTCGAAATTATTATCATTGAACAATTCAGAGCAAAATTACGTTTGTTGCTATTTTCTAATAATACGGAGCGAGCTTGTCACCCTTCCATATCACTTGCCACTCCTCTCTACTTTTGGATTATATTTACATCGACTCTTTCAGATCAAATACAGTAGATACTATATGATCGAGCGAAATATCAAAATCGTCTGTAAATCACACAGATGCATCGTGCGTAGTGCGCTATACAAGAATATAAACATTACATTACATAAGAAGCAATGAAACCAGGCAACAGCTAAAGTAAGCTGGGGTCTTCAAGCAGGAAAAATACATAGTTTTCCTGTCGGAAATGATCTTCCGAACTGTAGAAACAAATTATTTAAATCTGTCAATAAGATAGACACAAGATGTGAAGCGAAGTAATAAGCCATTTCGATTTCTCCCACTGGTAAATTATAATCGTAAAGACGCGTTCCCAGCTCCACAATTATTCGTATGTTTTTTCGCATGAACCTCAGCAGTTCTACGCATATGTTTCAATGTGCTTGATGTTCGAGATCTAACTTTACAAGTTCCATTGAAGTCATTGATACCACACCGCAAACATTACAGTTCGGTCCCTCTCTGGTGGATATTCCTTCCCATTCAACTTTAAGCGAGGGTTGGTAAAACGTATGTCTACGGCAATTGTACCTTATTGTTTTGCGACTATATGTTGTAAAAAAGTAACCGTTGAGCTTAATGGGTTGACGGTGTAATTCTTTAATGGACAAAGGTGGTGGCTCGCTTTTCTTTTCCTTTCAAGTATTTCTAGTGAAATGATGTAAACTAAGAAGACCGATCTTAATCATCATGATCCGTTTCATCTTAAAGTTTCTAGGTTTTTTCAGCAAATGTTGATAATTCCCTCCTCATCAACTGCACTCAGCCTTTGATGATCGATTCAGTGTGGTGTATACTCTGGATATTCGTTTCTTTCATGTATGTTTTCCAGGATGACTTTATTCTGGTGTCTGTTGGAAAGAACATTTATAAAGTTACAAACGTTGATCCAGTTCTCTATTATAATGAAGCACATTTTAGAATGAACAAACAAGACATGTTAGATGTCGATGCTTTGTGTAATGTTTCTCAGCAAACAAATCCATTATTTTCATATCTTCTATGAAATTGCTTTCTTGCCTGTTATGTTCTCATTTCTGTCCTTTGTTGTTTATGTTCTTTTTAATCAACTTAATTTGGCATTGTGATATCTTGTCAAGAACAGTACCAAGATCTCTGTAGAATACTTTTATTTTTCTTTTACGATTCCGTATAGGAAATTGTTAACAAGTTGTGCACTTTGGTTTCATGTGTATTGGGCTTGGGACATAACTTCTACTAATACTATTACTTGAGCTAAATTCAATCAAAAACTATCTTGAAAGTTATAAATATTATATACTACTTGGCCAAACATTAAGTCAATACAGGAAGATGATATCCTTGGTGATATTATATCAGTTGAATGTACCCTTTAATTTTTGTTACATCAGAGTATCCCGATAACAACATTAATGTTACTACTAATAATATTAAAGCACGGAACACTGGGATATACTCACCAGACCATAACTAAACATCTTTCCTGACTGTAATGTAGCTACAAGTAGCTTCTCTCCCTCCTCTGTCATCGATGTTGTCATACACCGTGCTCCATCTTCTGTCCGTTTGGTTGTCAACATCTGCTGACCATCTTGACTGTACTGTGTGATGATACGTTTTTCAGTACTATACCACAAGATGTATACAAAGCCTGCCCTGTCTGCACATATACTCCAAGGATACCAATTCTTTCCTTCAATAGCTGGTTTCGGAAGCTCGTATAATAACTTTGCCTCTGCTTTAGATGTATCCATGGTTACAGCGCATGCACATCTACTCTCTGAATCGCATATCAGCAACACGCCTTCATGATAAAAGATATCTCTTGACCATTCTATAATCTCTGGCAGCTTCAGAGCTCGAATGAATTTCAATTCTTCATCAAATATAAATAGCGATCCAGTATTTCGTGTACCTACAATGATATGGCCACGTATAGGATCAGTAGTTATACAACTCGCATACTTCGCATCCACCGTTTTGATCTCATCAAAGAGGAACGTAATGTTATTTTGAGTGAAGGAACCATCTTGAATATTATAAACAACAACCTGATTGGTTCCACAAACCGAAGCTATCTTATCACGTGATAAAGCAGCATAGTAACGATTGGGAAGAAGAGAGCTCCCTTTGAATTTATCTATCTTGTCATGACGAATCTGACGTCCTTGTCTGTTTATGACAGTGATAAATGAGTGGTCAATTGATAATCTTCCAGAGACGACGATGTAACCAGATCCGGTACTTGTTATACCAGTTAAACAAAACCCATTACCTTTGATCACATCAATATCAACAACAGATTCTACATTATCCGATATATTTACTTTATCAATACACAACATTGGTAGATCATCCATTGTTATATCAGATAAAGATTCCATTTCTGGAAAATCTTTCATTATATCCTCAACTAGAGGTTCGCTCGCAGCTCTTATATCAGGAATACACTGTGCGTCTGTCCAGTGGTTATGTGATTCAAGGACACTCGAAGCTATAGTAGACAAATTTTCAAACTTATTGACCCATTGATTACAAAGATCTGATAAGTTTTGTGTTTCTCTAAGCTTGCGTTGCTGTTGTTCTTCTATTGTTTTATTTCTCTCATTCATAACTGCATCAAGTTTGTCCATTGTTTCGTCAATCTTTAATTCTCTGTTTTCTATTTCATTTTGTTTGGTATCCTCTATCTCATTTGATTCCCTAATTTTAATTTTCATCATCCTGTCGTAATCTTCTCTTATTTTTCTAATTTTCTCTTCCATTTCTGATTCTAATTCTTTTAATTCTTTTCGAGTCCTTTCTTCAAGAACTGTTTTGAATCTGTTGAATTCTCTCTTTACTTTCTCTTTCTTATTCTTTAACTTCCTGGTCTGATCTTCGTACTGCGTTTTCCATTTTGCTTTTGTATCAGCAACGATTGATGTAAGTTCTGCATTTACTTTGTTTATCTTATGAGTTAAGCTGGTTACATTTTCTTTCCGTTTTACAAGTTCTTCCAATCTCTTCTGCAATCTCTCCCTTTCTTCTTTCGACACATTCTCAACGTCTTGTAGGTCATGACCTTTGTGTTTTCCATACGTACATGTTACACAAACAGGGAGATTTCCACAAGTACAACAACATAACTGAGCTTTAAATTCTGTATGAATATGGCACCTAAGAGCTTCCTTCAATGATGCAAGTTTTTCTAATGTCAGGCTCTTTCCCTCAACATCTTTCAGAGCTAATACATTTTCCCGATGATCAGCAACCATCTTGTTGGTCAAGTGAAATTGATAACACTGAACACAAAGAAAATCTTTGCACTTAAAACAGTATGCTGTAACCTTTAACTTCTTTGAACAGCCAACACAGACCCTAACTTCTTCATTTTCAAATGTTTTCTGTAGCTGAATAAACTGCAGCATAGTTTTCATATGGAAGTCAGTCTTGAATCCATCTATCCTATTGTTTGGTATGTTACAGACATCTTTACAAAGAGGACATTTAAATGTCCCAACCTGTCCTTCTAGTATAGGTTCCAGACATGGTTTACAAAATCTATGTAGACACGGTAATAGTTTCGGTTCTTTAAACCGATCCAAACAAATTGAACATTCAAAGAATTTATCTTCGATGTCTTTCCAAGGCGATGGGCGGGCCATTTTTGTCGCGAAATTTAATCTGTAAAGAAAATTATCATGATCAGTGTTTATTAATATCATTATTTGGATTAACAAATTGAGAGCAAGAAAATTAAGTAGCAAGACCTTCAATGAACTGAATTTAAAAGCTGTTCTTTGTAACCTACGGTATGACGGGTATTTCTTTGCCCTATAAACACAGAAGTCGAGATATTGGTGCAACTCGATCACTGGCATAATGGAACTGTTCGGATATTGCTGATGGCAAACACAACCATACTGACTTTGATAGTGCTGGAACTTTGTTACCTGTTGACCTCTTTTGACCTCTGCCAATTTCAATCATGAGGCATTTACCAAGTATGACATTTATTCAACTTGTGGTTGATGAGATATATGTGTTTACAAGCTGTTTTTGACTATTTCCCATTAAGCCCCACCAACTCATGAATATGCAAAAGGTCAAAGTTGTTGCAAAGAGCATATACTTACTATATAGTTACATCCCCATACCAAGTATGAACTAAATCAGACATAGGTTTGAAAAGATATTGCCATTATATGAATTGTACGTTTACTCCGCCCACTCATCAATATGCATGAAATGGGAAGCACAAACAATAGAGCACATTTAACCAACACGGGGCATCTACCTACTGTACCGGGCACGACATTGACTCAAACTAGTGCTTCTAGCCATCACAAACACAGGCCCCCCCCCCCCCCCGAACACACACACACGCCATCACGATTGCAAAGTTACCAAGCCTTCAGCATCATATAACCACAAAGAGTCACTCAGTGGCATGAGCAGCATAACAAAGTGGAGGTATGGAGGGGGCAAATTCAACTCCCCCCCCCCAATTGATTAAGGTATGGCGTTAAAAATTGTGTTGATGGGCCAGAGGAGAATGATAGATTTTAAGTAGGGGAGAAGGGGGGGGGGACTGCACTTGGGTCATTGTAGTAGACACTTTGTCGGGATGTAGGAGTCCACACCCAGAATTTTATGTTTTTTAAGCGTCAACTGGTGCAATCTTAGGTATAAACTTTTGTCTGTACAAGCAGGGGCATCAATCACGGAAGGGGGGGGGGCAGGGGGACACATTCCTCTTTCTGAAAGGTGGAAGAAATAATATCAAATTTTCCCACCCAGGTTTAGTGGCTGGCTCCTGTAAGCACTAGCCCATTATCAGGCTCATAATGACTCGTGTATCTCATAAAAGGAGCTCTGAAAACATTGTGCTATGAGATAATTGGTTATTAATGTTTCATTCTCATTTGCTCAACCCCCAATGAAATTAGAACTTCAACTGGGTTGAAGATATAAGAATGACAAATTCCATTTATAGCATAAATTAACTGAGGAACCGAGCCCATACACCGGTGAGGCTATATGCTGAGCCAGGAGATAATGAAAGCCTGCAGCATTCACTAATCTCCTTTCCAGTATATTATTTTTCATATTTTATATTATGTTGTTTGTCACGTACAATATAAGCAATATAACACTATATGTAAATTATATTTTGATTAAGATAATGTGAATGCTTAGGCAGTAAGCACTATTTCAGTTAGTTTAAGCAAAATGCTCATATCATTTCTTCTGATTTCATTAGTCAGTATAGTGTGCAACCTCAAGTTCCTAGGCACGTATTGTAGGAATGGCGTTCCAAACAATAAAACACAGGGTTAATTATAACTGATCATTTTTTTTAGAATTACAATAAACGTACTGAGAACTGCTAAGATTTTATCGTGAACAGTGTAGCAGTTTATTACGAAACTATGGCCCATGAATATATTCATTGCGTTTATATGTTTTATGTTGGCCTATCAGTTTTAACGTTAGCTCCTAAATCAGTACCCAATGTTTTAACTAACATTATTGAGGCACACTCCCCTACATGGCCCACCCACCCACTCAGTTCATCCCCCTCCCCCTCCACCTTCCCCTAGTAAGTCCCTTCTTGGGATGTAGAAGAAATAATGATAACAACTTATTTACACCTAAATTCCCCACATGGCTTCCCCACTTCATACAGGCTACAGCTATCATAATAAAGCCCTGGTGTGAATTTTTATCTTCATTTACCTGTGTAAACAGTGAATAAGGCAGAGCTTATAACCTTAAGTCCTTCATTCAATTCATGTAATACAATTTTTCTAATTGACCTTTTTTTTGTAAGTGTAAAATTCTCAATCATGAGATCTCAAAATAAAGAATTTTCAGATGCAACTTACAAGGCCTGGGAAGTGCCATTTCCGGTGATGTATACCCAACAGTGCTTCTTAAATGTACTTATGATACCATATGTTTGCATGTTGTAGACATCTGTATAACAAGGTGATTTTATTCTTGCATGCAAAGTTTAAAAATATTTACCTTTTTATGTTTAAACAGTTGACTTGTAATGACAATACATGACGATTTGAAGTTTATTCAATCAGTATAGTTTATAACTTCAGGGTTTAGTGAATTCGGTATCATGGCTATGACCTCGATATCTGTTCTGTTCTGATTGTTTAGCTTGGTAATATAACAACGGCAATAGATATACAAAAATAACGATAATACTAATCACTATTGCAATTTAGCTCTATTATATCCCTCTTAATGGTATATCAAAATACTGATGAACTAAGGCAACATGTTTGAAATTATAACCGTTATGCATTTCTAAGACTTACCTTATTTTAATGTTTACCTTTTCCCGTACTCTTGCATCAAGTTATCAACCTAGCCAGATTTTTCTTTCTTACGTTATTTCGAGTCGGACCAGAAAGGAAATACATGATAATACACACTGTACATTGTGCGTATATGTAGCCTACAATGGAAACAACGCACGGAACTTATATAAAATTGAGATTGGACTTTGATATCACGAGAACACCCACGCTGAACTGATATGATTGGTATTTAACATCAAAAGTATACATTGCGTATACTATAAATAATAGCTATATGAGATAACGCAAACGCTGAGTCTCTACAGGACTATTTAATCGATCCCCATAGGGGAACTTATAAGTGACAAGTAATAATTGAACAATATGCAAATAATTAAGCATGTACTTATATTACCATATGTGTGCATGTTGTACATATCTGAAAACAAGGTAAGTTTTTTTCTTGGGTGCAAAGTTTAAGAATGTTTCCGTTTGTTTTAAGTTTCAAGTTTATTTATCACAATAAAGGACCTAAGTTATAACTAGATGCTGAATAGATATGTCTTTCTTAATTTATGTCTTATCACTTGTCAGATGTGACTTTTGTTAACATATATTTATGACTGGCATATCAATTCAAGGACCAAACAGAAGCAAACTTGAAGATTTTTAGGTGTGAGTCCGCCCCTGGACCCCGCCGGGGCTTCGCCTTTGGACCCCATCAGGGGCTCTAAGGTGAGACTCTGTACCCCACCCGATACATTCTTTGCGCCAAGACGCTCACTCCTTCAGTTTTATACATGTTCAGTCATTTATGTCTCCCCCACCCCCACCGCACTTTTCAATTGGGATTGAAGCCTGTTTGTATAAGTAGCTCTGAGTGCAATATTGTGCTTATAGAATAACTCCAAAATTCACCCAACTGTTTTGGGAAGTGAATGTAAGTGGGCCTTTAAGCTTGTGTAATGCCAAGATTACCATGTGAGTAAACTCATGAAAACAGCAAGGACGTATGAAATAATAAGTTATGTAGACCTTATGCGCTGATCTGTTTATGAAGAGAGAAGTCAATCATAATATACCGTAAATATGAGCAGGTGCGAATTGCCCGTCACGTGCCTGGGGACCGGGCGATGGCCATTGTGCCTCATTCCACCTTGTAGTAAATAAAGTGACTCGGTGGCGCTCGACCACCTCTCTGTCCCTTCCCAATATCACCAAAGTGTCGAGGTCATGTCCATTTCTGAATACAATCTCAAATGTATAATTACATTGGGACAAATCTTGTAGCGTACGTATACTTGAAAAGAAAAACAACCTTCTTAAAGTCCACGGGGAGACTATTGGGCCCACTATACTGTCCGATTGCCCGACTGGTCAGACCGCAATGGATGTGGGTAAGACGATATTGTGTAGTGATATGAAGTTACTATCCAACGTAGAAAGGATTCAGGAATAATGAAATTGTTAAGGCTATATTATTTCGAGTAAATTTAAGATACGTGAAGTACATGATAATGCTCTATTAGCAAAGATAATACATTTTTAAGATGTCCTTATTAATCTTACAGTTATTAGTCATTGAAAGTACCTAGGCTATGTTGCTCAGTTGATTTATTACAAATACAATTAAGCTTATGAAGTTACAGACCAATGCGAGAAAGAAGAAAAGAATTGATTACGTTTATAACTGAAAGACGATATTATTAATTTTGTAACACTCTGATGTAATTTCTCCATCCTCAAATTAACTTCTAGAAGTAACACAATCAAATCCATCGTAATATTTGCCAATTTTCCATTGATTAAGTATCCAAAAGCAATTACGTTAAATCCATTTGTTATTCCCGATCAGTGATTTTATCTATCATAGAAATACATATCAAGACGTCGATATTGTTACCAATTATTTCAACTTCGTTATCAGGAGTAGTGAAGATTGTAGTAAAGGTAACAGCGGTGGTTTCGTTCTACTCATTGAAGATACAAAACATTTAAAATCTACCAATCAGTGGCTGCTCCAGGAATTCTCGAAAAGAATGATGATGGTGGTGTGGGGGGGGGGGGGCGATGTGCAGATACGGGTAAGTGAAATTATGGCCTTAATAATGATGGTAATAATAGCGGTAACAACATCGTAAAAAGTAAGCTCCTCTCTGCTGAACCTTCCCCCTGCCTAATAATACATGCATTACAACACTTACAACTTACAACATATATGGTATACACCCAGTGTACACTGTTTGATTTATAACTAGGGATCACACTGTAATTACGTACAGCGATATCGCAACTATACACGAAACTGCGAAAAAAGACAAGTGAATTTAGATTAAACTTTATGAAGCAGGATCTTCGTGGTGTTTTATGCGGCTTTGTATAAGTAACTTTGAACTCTTGAACTACGACATTTTACATTAGAAATTACAATAGAATTGAGAAAAAAGAATTTGCGTTACAATTAGTTCCAGGTATATATCCAGAATGTTACATAAAAACTGTTACAACATTAAGGTAAGGTATTACATATCACAAAGAGTCTGATTCCATTATGTTAAGGCTTACCTGTCCTCCACTAGTGTGTTTAATTTGTAGCCAAAGACAGAGAATTATTAACATTGATGGCCTTATAATGTCAGCCATGGCAATGTATTGATGCTGGTAATAATGCTATTCGTTGTCAACTGTTAACAGCATCTAATCTAAAGTGAGTGGTAATAATATGCTGTAAAATAGATGCGAAAGTATTACCATGCATAAGTACTTATGATAGGTTAAGTACTTTGTCTCATCACTTCAATAGAGGATGATATGTTGTAATCTTTTGGCTACTGGAACCTTTTACGACTGTCTCAGTTGCCATAGCAACGGTTGTCATAGTAGACATAATTTACACGTTTAGCAAGTATGGGGGTTCACCCATGGACCGGACGTCCGCATACCGGAGAGGTATACCGTAGTTAAAAGCTGTCCGTTTGTGTATGTGTGTTGGTTTTTGTGTGAGCATCAAATCTGGAATTCTTTTTCAGAACCTTCCCACTAAGTTGCCTTCAACTTGTGGAGAAGATCTCAAATGATACAATCTTCTGTCTCGCAGACGTTCATAAGTAAATGTCAAAGGTCACACACATGTCAAGGCCTTTTTTGTTATAACTCAAAGGGTATACATTTTATTGACGTGCTGGCGTCACCGGTAAACCTGGTAAATGTTTTATCAAAACTTGTAATTAACTTAGTGACTGAGTTGAAATGTCAACGAAGTCTC
>KN883104.1:0-16959 GCA_000934455.1 Apostichopus parvimensis | reverse complement strand
TGTCTAATTTAGTCAACAAAACATGAATTAATCTTTTCGAGGAGGACAAACTTGAAGATGAGAGAGAGAGAGAGAGGTGGAGAGAGAGAGAGGAATAAACAGCGTATATTTGAATATATGGAGTCCACCTGTTTTATTGGAAATGTGCAAATCGTTAATTCAACGTAAATCTATACTTTCTTCAAAAACACATGTGTCACAACCATGAAATAATGGACTACCAAATTCATGTTTTACGTCAATGGTGACATGTGACATAGTTTTAATTCAATAAGATTTCCCTTTTTGATCATTGGTGACTGATATGTGGTGACTGATAAGTGCGAGTAGAAACACGCACACAAGTATATGTCGATGACGCTAGGACAAATTCATATATTTCACGAAACTAGTTAAAAAATCACACTACATTTGTTTGTTTTTTCTATATATCTCAAACTCTCCCACCATATTCTTGGTGGATTTGATTCGGGAACGCTAACAAATGAAACGAAAATATGTCATACAATATAATTTTGTATGCGCATGCGTATGTTACAGTAATAATTTTATGCGCATGCGTGAATTTGATAAAGTATGTCAATTTGACCCGGGTATTCTGAGAGCGCATTAACACTGGAATGTTTGTGGCATGCGTTCTGTGTTCCGATTCGGGCCGGCTGCTCAAAATTAAACTCTACCGTCTTTCTATCCGAGTTTAAAACTTAATCTTATACACTTGAAATCAAAGGTCTGCCTTCGATCCGAATCAAGTGTCAACAAATTCTACAGTTTTCCGTTTAAGGCTCTCTCCCATCCAATTATCCACATCCCTGCTATTTAGCCAATATTATTTGGAAACTTTTCTCATTTGTGAAGGATATATGAGTAGAAAATGCACTCCTTTGAGAATAGAAGCATCGTAAAATGTCATTTTCAAAAGATTCGAGTCCAAGAAAGAAAAACCGAGCTATAGTTCGAATCCGAGGCAAGTCCTATTTCAGAGCTGATCGACACCGAGATAATTTCAATCGTTCATAGCATTTTGTGTCCGATATATACTGTACTGTACGATCTATAATATTGTGCGTGTATTAGATTGCTCGCGTTGTGACGTTTCGTATCAACTTAAACAAGACCAGGGTATACAATACCGTTAGCTTCATAGTATCAATGGCGTGCGCAAAGGAGGTGGGGAAGGGGGAAGGGAATTGTTATTATCACCAACTGATTAGGCTAATTCAGAAGTAACAGTACCTTCTTTGGGGCAAAGAAAATTGTTTATTGCATTCATATATAATATAAATTACTGAAACGTGTCTGTCTGCTGGAAAATGCGCCAAGGGCTGTATATAGTTTATCAAAGGACACAGGTTGCCGTTAGTTTAGCAAATCTAAGAAAAGTATCATACGATTCAAAAGAGTTACATTTAACACATTTCTTACCCCTCCCCTCACCCTTTTGTCTTATTGTCCCCCTCCTCCCTCCCATGAGGGGCATCATATTCTCTTTACGTAATTATAAGCATTGGAAAGTTTCAGTGTTATGGTTGTGACGGTTATAACTTCCGCATAAAGAATTTTCGCGATGACACGCAATAAATATGACCAAAATGAGATCAACCGACCGTGTCTTTTTGACGTCATTGTGACATGCCAACAGTTTATAAAAAAATAACAAACACTTTGCATTGAGGTTTTCTTGTCTGTCTTCTTATTGTTCCTTGAGGCTTGCGTTAACAATTATACTAATTATACGTATTTAACAGTCGTTACGACAATACTCCTCAATAACTCGATACATTTATAATGAACATAAAGAAGCCCCCGCGATGAAATACGCACAATAAATATGACGTCATAGAGTAAAACCGACCTTATACGCACAATAAATATGACCACATTATAGAGTTAAACCGACTGTATAACTGTGACGTCAACGGTTTATCAACTGAACAATAACCATACCGTTCTAGATTCCGCGCCCATTTTATTACCCCTTCAATTTGCGCAATGAGTTTTCTACTTGCCATTACACCGACCTTGTCATTATCAAATGTCAACGGTTTATCAACTGGACAATACCTCAACGTTCATGTTTTTCTTTCGCCCCCCCCCCCACTCTTTTGCATTGTTTACTTGCCATTACACTAACCTTGTCGTTGTGTGACTTTATTGGACATCATTCTGCCAATTAATTATCGTTACGCGACGATTACGTAGGAATTAATTAGTCACACCATCTGTGTGTAAAATCAGAGTATAACTCGTTTTCATATATAGCTATATGATTCTTAACAGAGAATTTAATCAATCAAATGAATTAAAATTCAGGGCGGTGGAAGGAGTACAAAGAACCGGTTCAGTTGAGATAAAGTTTTTGTTGTTGTTTTTTTTTTGTCGTTGAGGGTTTGTATTGATAATCATATAGGCGTAGGAGCCCAATTTGATTTGGTGGGCTGTAACGACTTGCCCGAAAAATATTACCAAAATTTTTCGCGCGTTCAACATGTTAATGTAATTTCATATAGGCATGCATCGGTTATTACATCGCATGCCAATTAGGCCTTCATACAATCATTTGCCGTGTTATTACTCTTCCATATTGGTTATAATTTTGGAGGAAGACGTTATAATCATAATGATAATAATCATATGTTTAACCATTGAAAAACACATTGCAATTTATTTTTCTTTCAGTACAGTAGGTGCCCGAATTTTCACCAAAATATTTGGTTGGGGTGGGGGCCGGGGGCTGCATCCCCTCCCCCGCCTCTTACGCCTATGTTGATAACAATATGCAAACACGACAGTGATAGAGATTAATTAGCCTTCACGGTGTCTGTATTGTAACCTTCCAATCACCCAGTTATCAACACCCTCGCTATGAAATAGACATATGAATTGGTTTTGTTTTGTCAATGCTTATATGCGTTTATTGGAAATGTCTAATGGATATACCTTACAAATAAGCCTGTGATCATGAGGTGAGGGTTCGATCAAAGAGTAATTTATTATTCATAACGATGATACAGATATTGAATATACAAGGGGATGATCATTTGTCAATTATCAATTTACCCCAATATCAGAAATGCTCTGAACTGTCGATGCAAAGTAAGATGTATTTGAAACTAATAGAAAAAAGACTTTCTGCTAGAAAATCCTTCACAAAGTAGTACCTAACTTTGCAGTCTTCTGCCTATCCATAGAGAACAATTTTATAGAAGTTTTTTTGCTTGTTAGCTCAGCTACGGGGACTCGCCCTTTAGGGGTGGGGGTGGGGCGGGGCGAGACGACATTTATCTATGGAATACCGTTGGAAGTTAGTCTCCCTTTTCCCTCGTTAAACAAATCATGCAAAAACCGCCTAGAATGTTTTTGACACCGTCTAGAATGTTTTTGACAATTATGCAAAAAAATAATTTTATGAAACATGTTGTGATTGAAGGCCTCGACAGTGTTCCATTTTCATTACCTCGTGAACGAGCTGTTAATTTGGTTTGTTTCTTTTCAGAGATAATTGTCTTCAGTGGTTTCACCAAATGATAACTTACAAAAATGCAGAAGTCAAAAGACAGTAGCAATTGCTCACAAAATATATCAGATGCTTTCTTACAATGTAAACAATTTTGTTTTGGCAATTGTTTTCAGCACGTGCCCAAGTTTTTGTTGTTTTATATGTTTTCTTCTATTTTTGGTTGGTTTCTAATAAGCTCCTCAATCTCCTTCTCTCGCTTTTTCATCCGTTCTCGTAGCATTTTGATCCTGTCCTTGCCTCTCATGAGTGAAAAATCCGACGGTATTTCCGTCAGTTCTAAACCTGTCTCACCACGAAGGTCATTCCGCTCTGCCATTTGCGATTCCGTATCGTCACTTAATTCGTTATTGATCTCCAGATTTGCTTCAACCTTTACGTGGACCGACTCATTGCCTGTGTCGATGCTACCGTCGGAAGTGTAAAGACCGCCCTCTGCAGAGGAGCCCTTTTTAATATCCGCGAGATCCTTTAAGCCATCTGAATCACTATCTAATGGAGATGGACATTGGTTTGTAAGCTCAGGTTTGTCACGGGGGGAAGCTTCGACGTTAGTATCTTCTTCATGCAAGTTTAATCGCGGTGAATCACTGTTTTCAAATGATATCGGTATTGGGTTGAGATGAATCGAAGGTAAAGAAACTTTCCTTTCTGGCTTTATGTCATCTTTGGTAGCGGAAACCGAGGGTAACTCCCGTGCACTTGTGGCTGCGATTTTTTGTGTTTTGTCGTCACCTGTGCTGGAAATCTGATTCCTCATTTCAAACTTTGAAGTAGTCGCAATGGTTTCTTTCAATATCGCTAAACGTTGACTGATCGTTAATTGACTGGTTACCTTGGGTTTGTCTTTCAATTTGGCCTTTGAAACTGTTGCTTTCTTCCGACGTTTCGGTACACAGCATGCTCTGGCACATGGCTTATTGAACTTCTTCCCCCAACACACCGGAGCGATGGTGCCAGTTCTTAGTCTGGTCCTAACTTTCCATGACGTCGGTGCAATTTTCCTCTTGTTATTTTTTGGACGGGGTTTCGGTTCTGGTCCGACAGCCGGGCTCGATTTGTCGCACCTCGTTCTCATAATTAACGACAGAATAGTCGATGATGTCATCCACGAGGGCGCTCTCACGCATCGTGTGTTACCGTGTCTGTCTGATACCATAAACATTTTCATAGTGGTACCCGCAGGAGTTTCCTCCCCCTTTAAACTTGAATTGCATCCTCCTTGCGGGTTTTCGTCAGACCGTTTCATGCTACTAGCGGTTTGAACTGGCAAAACTGGACCCTTCTTCAACACGGGTGAATTCTCTCGTTGTGCCTCTGCTGACATTCGTCTAGACACAATTACGGGGCCGCGTACCTCATTTGAGTTGCTTTCTAACAATGCCTTTCTAAGGGAGCTCGTCGAGTAGATTGTATTAGCCTTCTTCGAGTTGCCCCCAGTCGTCTTATTGTTCAGAGGGTTCCAGCTCTGTTTAGTCAATATGGTATTACTGGGTGGCGATGATTTCTCTTTCAATGAAGATGACTTTCCTGAAACGAGAGATAAAAATATAAGTACAAAGATGAGAACAAAGGGCCGAGCTTCCAAGCAAGTTAAACTCTTACGGCCACCACATTTCTAAAATATCCTTATTGTCCGCTAGAAATTTTTGTTTGTTCTTACCTCTCAGCCCTAAAAGTCTTCCACTGGTTGAATAACGGCTGCTACATGTAGGTCTATACGAAAAAGGTTATTTCTATCGATCCGTCCACGTATTTAACATAGAGCAATGTTAAACGTATGTCATTTAATGTTATTGGACAATTGATCGTTTGTTATCGTTTGTTCTGCTATCAATGCAGCTCTTTCATAATAAAATACATTTCTTATAAGGCGCAAAAAACATTAAAAACATCTCGATGCGCTGAAAAAAAAGCCAAAAAAAAGCACAGAAACCTAAAAACAACACAGACAAAAATACACATCTGAAATAGTACAGAGTAGAAAGACAAATTAAATGACAAAATCATGACTTTCATAGGCCACTTTGAAGAGGAATGTTTTCAGTTGTTTCTTGAAATGTTATGTGGACATAGATGTGCGGATATTGACTGGTGTAGCACCGGGGCGGCGACGGCAAATGAGCGGGCTCCATAGGTATTTGTGCGTGCGCGTACTGGAACAAGATTGCTCATAGGTCTGACGTTTCCAGCTAGAAGTCCCCGAGGAGGAATGTACGGGGTTAACATATCGCAGATGTATGCAGGAGCAGACATGACCAAATATATGCTTCAGTCTACATTGGGGTGGGGGGGGGGGGAGTAGTTGAATGCAAATTTGACCATATTAAACTGCCGACCGTTAACGCATGGCTTGTGATGCAGGCCGAAGGATATGAGGTTATCAACACTTAGCAACGCTGGTGGCTGTGCACTTACCTAATGTCTCCATTTATCAAAGACAACGTTAGAGAATTCATCGATTCAATTTTGTATACATTACAGACAATTGAAGAAAAGGCTACTGTCAGCGTAGATGACACGTCAATTCTTGACAAATTTAGCCTAAAATATCCGTGGCATATCAATCAAAACGGAAGGATTACCTAGATTAATTTTAAAAATACATTAATCAATTAAGAAAGCGAAAAAACTGATTAAAATCACTTCACAAAGATGGTTCAACTTCGTATAACAACAGAGTTGTGATGATGAAACGGGGTCGGCAATGGGGGATAGGAGGTTGGTTTTCGGGAGTGTGGACCATGTAGAGCACTTAAACAGCTCAACTCGCACACCCTAATATTCCACCCGACTCATCGTCGCTTCGATAGGAACAGTTGCCATGGAGATAAAACATTTATCGGATACGATAGTGTGTATGTATTATACAACTAGATCGTATACGGTATTAATATGACTCACATGTATGAACATGTGCATGTATCATAAGTGGGGATTGATGGTCAAAGAAATAAAGAAATCAATAAGTGCGAATCGATCTATCGTCCAAGTTCACAGTGAAATGTCCAGAATTTATGTGCTTAATTAGACGTGTCAAATGACTGCTCGCTCTTTTCCAAATAACAAACCCTTTTTACTTCAAAATTCGATGCAACTTACTATTTATAAGAACAAATCATTTAGTTGTTAGAATGTTCATTAATGACATCATCCCACTCGTTTGCTTTCAGATTCATCTTTGGTATTCATACTATCAACTTTAAGTATATTCATATCTCGAAATAGCATGTAAGAATAAAAGAAAATTTCACCAGAATACCATTATGTGCCTCCTTCACATTTCACAATACTATCCTCTGAATTATTCTTTTGAACAATACAGCAGAATTAGGTGGAACCACACAACCATAGTGACGGCCCTCCCAGTGGTTACTACTGAATGTGTTGTCACATTATACTCTTTCTACTGAAGACGAATGCCAAGTATTATGCCCCTTTTCAACATTTTGCGTTTTGAGATATCGAATTAACAATTAGGTTTCATGTTATATACCCTTAATGCCATCAATTGACCTATAACCTCTGTGAAATACTTGCTGCACTTTTTCTAAAGTTATTAAAATTCTATGACTCATGTCAAACTGTTGAGATGTTGAGCTCTACTAAAAGCCAATAAGAACCGTGTACTTAACATGCGCAAGCCAAATACCAACTGAATTGTTATCAAACTAATCAACTTACCACTCTTTGAGATATTTTGCGTTTTAGTGTTAGGGCTTCAGCCATCCAAACACACATTCGCATGATTGCATATGACATTTATATGCCTACGGCTAGTAATTTGGAACGCTTGGTCCAAATAACAAAGGACATATGAATACAGCAAACAATGGCAACATATATATACACACAAAGAGGGGGTGGATATCACCTTTCTTTTCTTCCACTTTTCCTACAGTTGAAACGGGGCAAGGTGGGGTAGAGGGCAAGGGAAGTCGGTGAAAATTTTTCATCATGTTGTACACTTTTGAAAGTTTTATTATGGAGCGCCGGATATAACTTTACCTTCGACAATCTTCATTTCCGACTTAGGTGCAATCGCAACGGGATGGGATTGCAGATGTGTCCGTCCGATCTGTTGATTGGAATTCTGTTCACGTCGTCGCAAACTTTGCTCTGTTTTGGTGTTTTTGGAAGGTGAATTTGGGAGAGCGGTATCCTCTGCTTTTCTTTTTCCTTTATTGGATGCCGTCGCTGGGGATTGGCACTCAAGTGACGGCATAGGCGTCACTGGAATCCATAAGGGTGTGATAGAAGTATCACCTACCAAGAACATCAAGTTACAAGGCAACAACAGACCTTTATTTTCGATTTGATCTTCGCAAGGCATCGGAATAATTTGATGATTATTTTCCTTAATTCCTCCATCAATTTTAGTAAGTGGTACCTTCTGACTATCCAAACCTTTTAATAGTTCTGATACAAGAAGTCTTTTCTTGTCACGTTTCGGTTTCATGGATGGTCGATCAAGTCCACCTTCGGGTGAAGTTTTCGGGTTTATTACCGACTTCATTTCAACATGCGTTATCGAACACACTGATCCTGCTTTAATGGTAGGTGCGACAAATGTATTTTTTGAGGTAGAGGCTGTTGCGGTTTGTGCTTTGTCTGTGGATTTTTCCCCAACGGGAAAGGACTCTTTGAACACTGACGGGAGACGAGCAAATGCTGTGCTTTCGTCATGAGCATTACTTCCTCCAGCTGCACGGTCTTCATCAGCTGATGGTAATCTTTGAATTATTCCTGCAGGGTTTGGTTTCGCCATAACCTATTGAAAAGAAAAAAAAAGGCCGTTAAGCCATCGATGATATACATACAAATTGAAGTCCCATTTCATCGGCAATCAACATCTTTAATATCCAGTGGCGTAGGAAAGTACTTTTGAGTGGGGGGCTGAAGACTGATGGCCGGCCTGGGGGAGGGGGCTTTTTTTGGATTTTTTTTTGCATTTCCAGGTGGCCTCAGATGCAATTTGGTGCAATATAGCACACTTCAACACCCACTCCATTTTGTAAATAATTTTGCATTTTCACCTGGCCTTAGATGCAATTTGGTGCTCCAAATGAGATTTTTTTCTCATTTGGAAATGAAAAAGGGGTTTTCTGACTTGCGGAGCGGGAGGGGGGGGGGCGGAATGATACTTCCGCCCCACCATATTTTTCACTGGGGGGCTGGCGCCCCCCCCAGCCCCACCGGTTCCTACGCCCTTGTTAATATCAGTTCAATCACAATGACGAATCCATTTCAACGATGAGGCAATTTCATGATGACGTCAACGCAGCAAGTTAGCCATCTTTATTAATAGGCAAGTTATGCATTATCAAGTTATATGGTTCATTTGAAAGCAATACCAACAACAGCACAAAAAATGTGGAATTGAATTGAAAAGTAAAAATATTTCTGATAAATTATGTATTAAAATTACAACCTTAGTAGAAATGAAAACATTTCTCTCACGTGTTACTTTGTATTGGCATGACGATTCTGAGAACAAAACGTATCCACACGGGTGACAGTTTTTATAGAGAAGATGAAGCCATTAAATTCAGTCCTCTGAACAATGTATTTTGCCTACGATACTCGATAGGTAGGCCCACTAGCTAAGTATGTTCACTTCTATGCTAAGCCGGATCAAACAGATTGTTGTTGCTGTAGCTAGCATCAAACACATAAGCGACCATATGGTCGATGTGTATATTAACTTATATGTTGCCACTTAAATTGAGAGTAATCCTTAGAATTCTTATATTCCCTTAAGAAACTTTCTCATATGTTTTTTTTGTTCTAAAAACGTATGAGAACTAAACTGTAATACAGTTGATACTCTTTCTAAAATCCGGAAGTAACGCATAGTGAGATGTATCAAAATTATGACGGGAAAATGACTGATAGGTTTTATTATTCAGTCGTTTGCTTTAAAAACAAAACTCGAAAGATAAATCATGTCCTGTCGGAAACACAGCTATCTTCAAAGCTGCTTGTCTATAATATCCATACATAATGAACGGCGCAATTCTGCTTCGAGATGGGTATAATCAAATGTGTAAGACGGGCAGAGAAAGTACCAAGCAAATGATTTGGATGACAAGGGTAAAAGTCACTCGTGTTCCGGCGAAGCTTACATGAAACAAACTGTTTTGCTCCTTCTCTAACACCTCTATGGTCTAAATGCCAGATGTATGAAAAAAAAAGTCCAAAGAACGGGGGGTGACACGACGTAAACAAGTGTCATGGCAAAACGTCTATAAGTCTATAAAAAAAGCTAGAACTGCACTTGCCTGCAAATACACAGTATTATAGTGCGCGTGATGTGCTTGCAGTATTAGGAAGAAATGTTCGGTTGTTCATGGTGTTATTTTTTCGGCGGACAACACACCAGGGAGTATAGTCATGTAGGTACCTTCAAAGTGAGGGCGCTTAAGGGTGCCTGTGAGCGCCGTTACAGGCTCAGAATAAGTTGGCTACATAGCTAGCCCCTGAAACTGCAAAGGTACATAGACTATATGAAACTTAAGTTTCAAGGTCCAGCCATGTAGGTATCGTTCACTTGGCCAGTAATGACAATATTGTAGCGCACACGCGCACTACAATAATAAACCTGAGTTTAATATATAATAGAACCGTTGATGAAATTTTCAACCAGAGTGACGGACCGCAAATTGTCACTTAAACTGGCTAGGCTGTTCAGTGGCTGATTAACTTGGGAGGGTGTAACCAGTGAATTTCGTAATCTGCTGCCAGCGATGGATGTACAAATAAGGGAATTACCATACATAATTTATACTTCACCGTCCACCAGTACACAATATTTCAACGGGCAATAACTATACCTAGACACTATACCATGCATCCTTTTAATTGTCTAGTAAGGGGAAATTCACCTGCCTTGAAGTATGGATATATTAATACTCAAATGGTCGAAGGGGCCAGTTTCACCTAATAACTGGGGGCGCTATATCATATCACTGGGTTTGCACATGGCTAAAATCGCTGGAGATTTACGTACAGCCTGTGAGAACATAACATTTATTTTGATGCATTACAGACTGATAACTGATGACAATATCAGTTCACATTGTGTTTCTGTCTTTTTTTAATTTATGAGAAATTGGCGCTCTTTTATTTACTGAGAAAGAATCTGTAACTCATCACTTAAAAGTGGCAGGACTAACATAGGTCAATACTAAAACCCTGCCAAAAGTCATTCTTTAATCTTTTATATCTAGCAATAAGAGTAGCCTAAACGTTTTCTAGATGCGTGTGTGCCCCAGGGATGGGGAGCCCCAGGGATGGGGAGGAAGGATGACGTCATAAGAATCTAGCTGTTTATTTAGATGCTACATTTGACAAGCAGTAAATATCCAGTCTGGATAATAAATTTGAAATCTATCTTTTTTGTTTTTAAGACTCTTTATATATTATTCAGCATTTTGTGGCATATACATGCGGCAACTTTTTATTCTAATACACATCTGGTGAATACGTTTTAGTTAATGATGTTTTTATCATAATAAATATAGTAACAGAAGGGATACAAGAGAGTGAATTAAGCCTGATAACAATGAGGAATTGGATGGCTCCATAACAGTTACACCGACGTCCAAATCGAAACAAGGCCTCCTTGAAACGAAACAATAGAGATATATTTGTGAGTTCAAGCCTAACATTTTAACAGGAAAATGTTCATGACTGACATAATAAAATGTTGTTTTATTGAGGCGCTTTCATGCACATACTGTTCGCGGGCTATTCTTACCGTTACGCATGATTCGATGCAGCCAGGTTAAATGTACGATCCATGAATATTTCTTAAATTATTGCAAGAATAACTTCATGTCAAAGACATTTTCGCGGAACTAGTATTTGGTGTACCTATGTGACGTCAGTTGTACTGATCCGACGACACGATGAGCTCTAGCATCGTTTACATTAATTAAACCGTATATTTTGCAGTTTAGTTATATGGTATTAAGTATGTCAATAGCCAACTGACTGGAGAGCTATGTTTGTTTACGCTACATCACAAACACAGACCCTCCCATGTGGCATACGTTGGGAGCACCTATGAGTATGGCTGAGTGTGATCTCAAGAAATATAAACAGCGATTCTCTCTTTCATAATAAAGATACACTTCACCCAACAATTACTTTAAATACAAATGATTGAGAGCATTGATCGTTCTCTTTGTGGTTGAGCACGCTCAAAAGATTTACAAGTGAGCTGCACGATTAGCCTGTTTTCTCTCCGAGGCTGATTCGAGGTCAACTCGCAGAACTGCTTACTAATCAAACCGTACAAGCTTATAGCTACCCCTATTGTGTAATGAATTGTGCATGGTAGGCCTAGTGCTGTGATACACATACGTTTCAATAGCCTAGTATAGCTGTTGGTTAACGTCAACACCAATACAAATGTTAGTACGTTTTATGACTTGATTAATACACAAACCGACAATTGTATAGGCTACCTCTTTTTCTCGTTGTGGTGACACACATGAGAAATCCAACTTAAAACGTGTGTGTACAACGAGACCGTGAAACGAGCTTACAAATCCCGCTCAGTTATGTAATTCGTACAACTAGGGTGCACGTTTGTAAAATAAGGGCCGCCAGAGGTGAAATGGTTACCAAGCAATGTACATTGTCCAGCATGTTTATTTTAAGTGATGTGCCTTGTACAACTTTGACTTAGGTACTCCAAAGTTATTAAAGTTCGCAGTAATTCGTCATCCTTGCATTTGATTGAAAATGAGGTTTAACAGTTGTAAACAGTTCATGTAAAAGAGATGTCTCAAACTGAATGCAAACTGGATTCCCACTGAATGCAAATGAGTTCACCTCCAGTATGTATCAATTCCACGACATTCCTTAGACAACATTCGCCGGAGAGACAAAGAGAGAGAGTTGTGTTAGGCATGGATGATGGACAGAATCCCACAGTAGGGTACAATCAGGGGCGTCGTGCGAAAATAATTTTTTTGGGGGGGGGGCCGTGAGCAGGTGATGACTATCTAAGCGGAGCGCCACCACGGGTTGGCGCGCAGCGTACAAGAAAATTTTCGTCTGGCAGACCCCTCAGAGTGCAGGAAACGGCACTTCCCGTGCTTTATGACAGTAAGCAACACCCCTAAAATTGATCAAAATTTCCGGCAATTTTTTATTTTGGGAAATATTCTCGAAGGAAGTGATCGCCATTTATTCCTCAGTTTACCAATTCCTCGTCTCCCAGAAGCGCCCAAAATTTAAGAAATCGAATCATTTTTGTGTTGGCTGATCCATGATCGCCGCCCATGCCCGTGAGAAGTGGTGACTGGGTAAAGAAAAAGCTATGCCGTTTGAAAACATGGGCAGAAAAAGCGAAAGTAGCGAAGCCTAAGGTAAAACGTGCGATAACGAAGTGATTATTTTCCAGGTTAATTGTGACTGTTTTTGAAATGATTATTATTATTCATTTTTTTCAAAACTACCTATCAGATCATGAGGAAAATTTATCCTGGTGGACCTTTTAGCGAACTGATTGCATTACTTAAGAAGAAGTTCACATGGAGTCCCATAATCTCTGTTCACTACATTTATCTTAACTTTCCGAACTTTGTTATACAGGCTTAGAAAACAATTACAAAATTTGCCATTTTTTCATGGAAAATTGACTGACTTTGGCAAAGGTAACGGGTTGCACTTACTCTGGGACTACGTATATATAATATTGTTCAACGATGGCAGAGTTGATGGCACATTTGGTTCATTAGTTATCAACCAGTAATTATTTAACTGTTTCGATTGACTGAATATCAACAATTAACAACCATTGACCAAGCAGTCAACAGAAGCCCCATTTCTCGTAGGCCCTACAAGAAATTCAGTTGCTGACACTGTTCGAAAACACTTTTTTTTTCAAATTATGACAAAATTTTATGACACCTTTGACAAAATTTGGGGGGGCCTGTGCCCCCCGGGCCCCAATGGGCACGACGCCACTGGGTACAATCATCTCCTACTTCGAATGAAAATATGTAGATATAGACATACGCTTTGCTAAGGAGTGTATTACTCGGGGGGGGGGGGGTTAACGTCATTTGTTTAACTTGATTTCATTCTCAGGGTTTTGTGATGCATTGCATGATTGCAAGTTTATTCTCGGCGATACTGTCACTTTTTTGTTCACATTCTCTTCATCGTTGCTAGAGCTAGTGGAGTCAGAAATATGATAACTTTTTTAGGGAAAGTTGTTTCAAAAGTCACCTCTTCTATGAATCTTTGCAGTCTAATATTAAGGTGGGTTTGCGGCTAGTTATAGGCTTAAATATTTGCATATGCAAGAGAATCTACACGTTAAGACAATGCAGTAGCTCTGTCAGGAGACTACATCCACCATTTTCTTAAAGGGGTTATGGATCGACTTCGAGACCGACTTGATGTTTTGGGACCGGCTGCAGTGACTGGTCAAGCATCGACGTTTCCGACGCATAAACCATCAAAACGGCAATTTTTTTTATACTAACTGTATGTACATTGTTATTGGAGAAGAGTACAGGGTGTTGGGGGAGGGGGTTGGGGGGGGGCGAAGTTTTCGGAAGCTGCATTTTCAGAGCGACGATACATGTCAGAAAGAAAATTACTCTAATTCTCTGGGGTGTTTAGATATTTATTGTTCATTCGAAATGAGTTTAAAGCACAACATACATGTGAAAGAGAGCTAGATTTGAATTTCTCTGAAATGTATATATTTCAAAGGCCTGGCGGGGTCCAGGGATGCTACCTGGGAGCGTTAAGCATTTTCAGATATCTCATGTCCTCTCGTAGCGACTTTAACGGACAAACATACATCTCAAAAGTGGAACTATATGTTAACCCTATTTATTAAACTTACCCTTCAAGAGTCCATTCTTTGATCATTTTCAAGTCTCTATTCCAAAGTCCAACAATAACACCGTTCCTCATTGTATATAGTGACCAGAAGTGTCTTTTGATTATAGGTAACAAAGGGAAGGTGCATGTGTTTATATGCTACTCTGGTGTGCTATTTGACATTATTTAGAATTACCAAAATTGCTATATAGTTCTCGCCAATGTTAATCTCAACAAGGTTAGCAGTGGCACACAAGGAATGTCACAACATAGGAACTATATAAAGAAAAAAATATAATTCTTACAAGCAAAGCTACAAGTGTAATGGAAAGCAGCATCAACGTAGGCATTTTATGATAAAACATGAATTAATTTGTATCAAAATTACTGATAAAAGAATCAGAACAGTTGTCGTACTTCAAAACGATAAAATGCTGTCGATAGAGGGAGCAATGTCAAAACTGATGTGAGAGTGAAACCCTTATTTACCGATTATTTTCTTGTAGGAAGTTTGTGTTACATATTCCATTGAAGCTTGGGTTGTCACGAATCGAGACGGTGCATTCGCGAGCACTTTAACAGCTGAGCATGTCTTACTGTACTGTATGAATTAGTTAAGGGGCAAATTGACTTACGGCTTTCTCGCTCGGAACCGGTGCGTCGTTGGGTCTCGGATTCGCCGAAGGAGTGCGGCAATGCGCCGCTTGCTTGGAGACCCTAGTTAAGATAACTGAGCCAGTCTCAAATCACTCCCAATTCCTCGACACTGAGTTGAGTTGTTCTTTCTTATACTGCACAAGTTCGTTCATATTAAATGCACATCAATTAATATTTGGACGGTAGGCATATATAAAATATGAATATATAATATAAAGGGCCACACCTTTGTACCTCGATATTATTTTTAATATTATTATTAAAATAAGAATTATAGTAATTAATAATAATCATCAGCAGTTATTTTTACGACGCTTAGGCCTAAGCGACCACAAATTGGGAGAAACCCACAAAGACTTATGGATTACATCTTACACGTCAACAGTTTAACTCAAATTGGAATCTTTTCAATTTAGAAAGTCATTTTAGATGGGAAAACCGTAGATTGCTCTTGGATGAAAAACCTACCTTACTATGACCCGGCCGAGTATCGAACCCGGAACCTCCCGATTGCTAAGCCTCATTGCTTCAAATGCCACCGCCTTTATCCACTCGGCCACAGCACCGGTAACCGAAACAAGTCTATTATAAATTTGATCTAATTAGCAAACTCATAGTGCAGGTGATTATTGGGTGGACCAGCTGCCAACAAAGTCTGAAAGATACGTAACATTATAAACACAACAGGAGAGATTTCTGGAAAGGAAGCAGAGGGCAGTGGGGTGAGGGGGGTGGGGGCATGGTCCCATCTCCCATCGTCAGTCGAGGGACTTCTTTACATTTAGTCGGGAAGAATTAGACCACGCCTACTAAGGCACACTCACCTTTTCCACCTCACACGAAAAACTTGATGGAAGAATATAGCACATCATTGGGTTTATACGTCATCCTTAAAGGGGAATCCTGAATTGAGCAGCTGAAGTCAATCATTAAAGGAGGATTCCATACTCTCAGTCAGCCACCTTACCAGCATCACCACCCCCTCCCCACCCTCCCCACCCCACCCCCCATCAAACCCATCATGAGAATTACCAAAATAATATCACAGTTTATTTGGTGATTGAAGTAGAACATACCGTCACCAATTGACGTTACGCTGTGAGTAAAACGTATTCGCTGCAGAAATGTCGTGCTGTGAGCCTATGAATCACATGCCAAAAATCAACAAATGCATAGTAATTTTTTTTTTTAAGACTATAGTTATAATGAAATATGATGAGTCAATTTGATATATGTAGCCTACTACATGTTTTAAAACCAATTTTTTAAAAACAAAAAAAAATCTCTAAGAATTTTTTACAAAAGTCAACACAAAGAATGTTGCTGCATTTTAGTGCCGGTAAATATATCTCCAAGTCAACAAGATTTTTTTTTGTAAAAAAACACATTTGTTTCCGTTTCTCTCTCTCTCTCTCTCTCTCTCTCTCTTTCTGAGCGTGTATATATGCTTTGGACTAATTAGTTCAAGGCTCAACTATATCCAAAACATATGAGTGGTCGTCTCTTCATCTGTGGCCCTGCTAACTTTGGTTACTTGACGGGGTGTCTATGATAATTGTAGCCTTCCGTGACCAGTCGCTGCTTGCGGAAGCGCTACCGGCAACTGCATACAGAGTCGTATAGCGAACACTGATTCTCACATATATGATAACCCTCGGTTCATATAAGGTATAGATCGATATACTATACACACATTATTTAGTAAAATAACTGTCGCAGTATATAGTACATTACACAGCTTAATATCACCTCATGAAAGAAAAAGGAAAAAAAAATAAGTGACTATTTTGGTCTCAATTTTGCCGGAGGGTAGGGAACTCATGTGTAAAATTAGCTTGCCAGCAGCCAAATAGCATAATTTTAGCTTAGTAGTGGCTTGTAGCCTGTCGATTTTTAGTATAAGATTAACCTGTGAGAATTAGTGACATAGGTCA
>KN883103.1:107640-118895 GCA_000934455.1 Apostichopus parvimensis | reverse complement strand
AATATCTTCTTTCATCCGCTCTTTTCCGTAATGTTCTACTTTAGTCCATAATGTTTCATTAAAATGTCGATATAGGATCCAATCACCTTCGTTCCATTTTATCAGTCTTTGTATGACCTCTTGCGTCATTCCTTGAACTTCATTTGTTGCCCTCGAGTTCGTTTGAAAATACAAAACGTCATCCCAACTCCAACACATCAGATCTTTCAATAAGATTATGGACTCTTCAATATACTCCATAATTAAAACTAGATGAAATTCTTCATCCAAAGACTTAACTTTTTCATAAATATCATCTTCCTTCAGGCCTTGTAAGGGTGTTGTTAAACCGAGATCATAAAGAGACGGGTTTCTGAGGATGTGATGAAAGCGAGAATGTGTAACTTCCTTATTTTTCAAGTAATAAACCAACGGATTTTTAACAAAGTCCTGGAAAGTCACGCGGAATACATCTTTCCAGTTGTAGTAATTATATAAACTTTCATATTGAATGGACGGATGACGTAATACAGTAATGTAGGTAGTATCTGGTGGCATGACAACGTGAAATTCTATTAAATAGAAGAAATAAGAAAAAAAATGTCATTTAATTAGACATGAAACTATTGTATTCACCTAAAACATATTAATCTATATAATATCCATGTTGTCGTGATTACTTCGCATTCGACTCAACTACATGGGGATCATGCATCACAATATTAATACACCATATGGCGTTAATTTGGTATTTTAACTCCACATCCCGCTCGCGAATAATTTTTTCCCAAACTGGTTTGCAATTACAGAGTTTTCACCCAATAAGATTGCTCGTTACGTCAGCACCAATAATGACCATCGCTTGGAAGTTCGAAGACATACACTGAATTACACTCTGACACTTTCCATAAAATCACTGCGACCGCCCATATCAGGATGGTCATCACACAAGATGTAACCTATATATACTCGTATTGTACAGTCGTAAGTCCTATGCCTAACGGTCGTAAACAAACAGAGGGATTTGATTGGCGCATGATCTGTTAGGCGGGGATTGCAAATTTTGATTGAAGTTTGTAGAATCTACTGACTCGCTAAAAAATCTGGCGAATTTTACTCAGCTCAATATGTTTAACGACAGATAACTCAATCATTATAGTGATTATTAATATGTAAATTGCATAGAACGGTGTTATTTTCACTGAGCTTCTATGGCAGTAAGCTGGAAAGGTCGAAGTTAAAATTTGGCAAGCACACATTGAGACATTAAAGAGACAGTGAACGAACAGTAAAGCTTGCACATCAAAAGAAAACGTGTTGATGCCAGTGTGTAACTTAAAACATTACATATGTTTGCTACAAGCCAATCTTTGTTGTTTGTGGTACATCGTGTGACCAGTTCGTTACTATCGTCATCTACAACACTGTATAGGCCTACTTAATAAAGGAATTGTAACGCATATTTCATGATATGCGATAAGAAGATGTTTCTCTGTAATTAATCAAAACAAACATACACATGGACTATCTTTCAATCTGGTTAGGCCTATTACTAGCCTAACATGGTTGGTTCTGCAGCAATATACATACTTCATAACGTTCCTACGAATTAATGCCAAACCTTCTAGAGAACGTTAATGGGAAGAAAGAATATAGCATATTAAAGGGAAATTCTGGTGGAAAACCATGTACCACTGATTTTTAAGAGAATAAAGCATACCATAATATAAACTGAAAATCGCATTTCAACATCTTGTCGCTAACTGGAGATATATGATTGGGTAAATGTAACCTTTGTTTGATTGGCTAAACCTTTCGGCGATACTCAAGGAAGTGTATCACATTTTATGGTATGTGATGTCATCAAAATGTGTACTTTGCTATCTATCACAACCTTGTTGTTCATGTATCCTTGAAATGTGCAGGTACACCTTTGAAACGTTTTGTCCCTGTGCCTCTGTACTTCGAATTTCCTTCAATAATGAACCTTTTTAGATATTATATTTCAATATGTGACGTTATCAGGACAGAGGTTTGTTCAGAAGATTTTCTTTCCAATTGTGAGCTTGTTTCTGATTTATCCTTGAAATGTGATACATTTAGAATATTTGCTTAGCTTTCAATAGGCTTATTACATGTATTAAGTGTTTCATCTAAATGTAACAGTCTTGTAGAAATATCATTATCACTTTCTGAGGGAAAATGATTAAATATGTTAAAGAGAAACGTCTGCCCACAGCACATTTTATTTAATTTTTAAATTCAATTCTCATGATGACATCATTCACTGCCGTTGTATTCACTTGTCAGATGATACATTCACAAAATACTACTAAATATGAACAGTTTTATCTTTGCCATGCAAAATTCTTTGAGGAAGTGGTTTGGAACTGAAAGATGCAGAGAATTGATTGTGCTAATGATTCAGCTCGCAATCAGCTGCTGGCACCGGAACATCCCTTTAAGGTTAGCGATGCCACGTAACTCAACTTGTGGAACACAGCAGAGAGCCAGTATAGGAGGAGCTCCCCGAACATAATAGTTAGTTTCTCACCACTATTCACCCACCGAGCATGATTTGCTAAAACGTTGTATTGATATCCTCTCGGTAACGGAGCAACACAGGTACGAGAAAAGTTTTCGTTAAAACAAAAATAATTATTTCTAGCTTAAGGAAGAGCAAATTTGAGATCATGAGAATCTCCAAAGCGATATAAGATATTTTGGATAGTCGAACTTCCAGGTTTGTGAGTTTTCAATAAAACAATATTTTTCTTCGGAGAACACGACGTAATACTAGATTCTTCCACTTGGTCAAGGGGTGACGTACGATTTTGATCTCTGGTCAAATGAGTTACGCTGATAGGGACCAATTTTGTGACGTTTTTCTTGCGGAAAGCCAAATCCACGGTTTGTAGGTCTTCCTCCTTCGGTAAATAACTTCCTTCACTTCTAATGTACACCTGACTCTCAACGATTGAAACCTCCTTTCGGTGGGTTGTCTGATTTCTGTAACAAAAAAAACAAAAATAGATCAATTATAGAAGACGTCGAAGATTATAGTAACGTAGCAAGGTGAGTTCATGATACCAACAACCAACAGTGGAGTCTAGAGCCCGGTCGAGCCCGGGTCTGCAACACTCTTCCCCTTTCAGGCTTTTGTCAGACCTGGGTGGCAAAACCTTACAAGAAACTGTGTACGCGGTTATAGTAATCAGACTTTTAGTGAGTCCGTGTTCGTCGTACACACATAATATTCTATCATAGTCGCTTGTACTCGTATAAACTGGTCACCGAGGAAAGAACCTGGTCACGAAAACCAAACTACCGAATGACTGATCCGCTCTCAACCCAGTCACCTTGCATCGAGACTGTGACTGTGTGATCATCGTCGGGTGTGTATCACCATTCCTCTCGAAAGGGAACATATACTACACATGATCTTAGCGAAAAGGCCGAGAAGCATGGATGTATATTCGTACTCGGCACATTTTGAAGATCGCGTATGGACGATTAGTATATAACTTCAGTATTCGTACTCGATCGTAGAGCCTTATATTCGTACTTGTCCTTCATAACAAAGTCTTATTGCACTCATACTCATGCTTTTGTACACGAACTACGAGTTGGCTATAGTGATACAAAACACTTTCTAATAACTAAATAAAGTTGATTATGTTTTAATACACTTTTCCTTCTAACACGTCCATGTATTTGCCTGTACGCCCACAGTTAACACTTTGACATGCAGTTAATGTACATATGCACAACCTATTTAGCATATACGATTATGGGCGGCAAGTGTTGTCGTCACCACGAGATCAGAAATGTTGTCGACTGACGGCACTATTTCAGATGAGATCCTTTTAAGTTTTTTTGTTTTTTTTTTCTGTACGGAAAATTATACCAATTGGTAATTACGTCAATGAAGTATTACAAGCTAGGAACTATATTTATTGGACTCAGCAAGGGCGTAGGAACCGGGGAGCTGGGGGCGCCAGCCCCCCCCCATTCCGCCCCGCCGCCCCCCCCCCCCGGCTTCGCAAGTCAGAAAACCCCATTTTCATTTCCAAATGAGAAAAAAATCTCATTTGGAGCACCAAATCAAAGCACAAAATGGAGTGGGCGTTGAAGTGTGCTATATTGCACCAAATTGCATCTGAGGCCACCTGGAAATGCAAACAATTTTCAAAGGGGAGGGGGACACCCCCTCCCCTTAGACCTCTCCCCCAGGCCGGCCATCAGTCTTCAGCCCCCCACTCAAAAGTACCTTCCTACGCCACTGTATTAGAGGAACCATTAAATAACTCGTATTATAGAGGTATTAGCCAGGGGTGAATACCAGATTTTCAAAAGGGAGGGGGATGGCCCTGTGATCATTAAAGCGGACTCTTGTGTTGGGTTATCTGGGGGTCCTGTCCCAGAAAAGTTGAAATTTTAGACGTGTAGTGTGAATTCTGAGGCATTATTAGGTCTACACGCAAAGTTTTGCTAAAACTTTTTTTCGTGGGGTTGAATAAAGGATGTACACCCCAAACACCACCCAAACACCACCCTGGATACGCGCCTATACACCACATATATGTCATAGGTCAATTTAAGGGTAGCCAAGTATATATAAATATTTAAACAGGGTTTGGTCGAAGTCAAAACCCATCGCAAATAACAGATTAATTCGAGGAAACGAAATCGTTTTCGACCGTTTTGTCTATGATAGTCCTAGAATATAACTTTTTGGAGGATATTTGAAAAAATTGTTGTTAAGTAATTTAACGAAGGTGGTTAATTAATTGACTAATTCTTTAATTAAACCATATATATAGACTATTCTACCGAAGGCCTGACGAGAGGCTGGGGGACAGCCCTGGGGCCTAGAATCCATTAGAGGACACGTAGATATATGAGATAATTATTATTTTATTTTCATTAACAAATATATATACTTATGGAAAGAGTGAAGACTTCAAGAAGCCCCCCCCCCCTCCCCACCTTTGGTGCACGCCACTGATCTAATGACGAATTATAACATACCTGTTATCCTTGGCTGAATTACGCATGTGGATGGGACTGACATTATTACTACAGAAAACCGTAAGGAGCATAATGGTTATGGTTCCCAGGAGAAGTAATGTCAAAAATTGATGAAGCTTCTCTGTCATCTGAAAAAAGTAGATTATGAGTTAATTATATCATTTAACCAGTTAATTCATTAGCTAATTAATTAAATAATTAATCAGTTAATCATAATCAGTTAATTAATTAGAATAATGATTTAATAATAATGATATATTACAATATAATATTAACATAATCAGATAGGCCTAGTTAATTAAATAAAGAGTAAATTACCTCATCAGTCAATTAATTCATCAGTTAATGTTAACTCAACAACAAGAACAATTCAAAATACCACAACAGAAATTCACGAGCATAATAATGCATTAGGCTGCTTCATCTATACCTGGGTTATCAGTGCAGACGATATCGTCATAGACAAAAGTGTGTGATACCCGACACCTTGACATAGACCCCAAGTAATATGGAAACCTCCAAGGGTCACAATGTCACATTCCTTAATTGTGAATTTACGACACTGAACGAATATGATAGTTCCATGTCTACTAACCAGGCTTAACCGTGAGTGGTGTTTTGACTCACTTTATGATAGGTTGCAATTCCTACAAGTAATGTCCCATCATCCATGATCTTGACGGTCTAAACGATTATTTTTAGTGCATTGTGTGTGGTAAGACAAGTAATCACACACTCATGTCGAAGTACCTATTTACCAATGATGCATTTTTGCCGAGATTTTGGGGAGAAAGGTATATCGTCCCGATTGTGTGAATATTACTACACATGCAATGTATAACTAACAACGACTGTAGAGTTAGAGGATTGGGAGTTCGTGTTTATATATGGGAATAAATAATATGGCTTTAGGAATCCCTCGTAGGTTTCTTCACTAACTGAAAGTAATGCCTACTAAAGATTTAATTATTCACTTCAATTTCCGAAACCCCTTTTTCTTTTTCTTTTTTATAGAAGTTTTAATCACTTGAAGGGGAAAAGAATTAAAGAACGAAGTGCAACAGTCATGCATGGAGCATGGTCATTATAAACACATTTTGACAGAGCCTACACATATAGGCAGTTTTGACTAGAATGGGATAATTGACCTCCGAATTACGAAGACTAGGCTACAGCGCTGTAATTAATTAGACGGATCAATAATTACAATTTGTCATTTACTATGGAAACAAAAGTTCACTAGTAAAGATACTCATGAACTGTATCACAATCATTTTAACTGGGATAATTATAAATAGCATAAATAGCTTCCTATGATTATTTGCTTTTAATATTCAAAGTAACTAAACCAACGTAAAAAGCTGTTTTCAAACGTACCTTGATGGGATTACATAGCCAGCTTATATAGGATATATCACTTATCCAACGCTATAAAGTAGGCATATGTTCTGAATCTTGTTCCAACTGACACCCGATCCGGTCTTCATTGAGGATTGAGACATAATCAATTCCTGACTTTCCTCCATCACTCAAGACACATAGCGTATATTGTTACGACTGAGTCCACATTCTAAAGTACCGATTTCGGTACTCTCGGTGCTTGGAGTGGTCACAGTAGGAACATCATGGAGGTAAAAGGGAACATGTACTTCTAGTGACAGCTTCCTCATACCCCATAACACACGACCATAGAAATTGACCTAGGAAGAATGCTTACAGTGTATCGCCGTGTGTTTAAGCAGTGAAGCCTTGAAAATGTGAGGGCGCTTTGCATTGTACGGCAAAAAGCCAGATCATTTGTACGTCTTCATACATGCAGTGAGCATTCGACTTTTAAAGTGAATTTTATTTTACCCGTTTTTTTCAAAAGAGTATGTGTACTTTTCACACCAGAAACATGTTATGGCGACCAGAGTGGTAAGTACTATACTCCTGACTTCTTCATCATCAACTTTGAAAACTGTCTTTTTTTCGCCTCTTATGACTCAGGCAAGTGTAGTGTTTTATGCCACTTTTACTTTCTGTGAAGTGTCATTTTCGGTATCTGAGATGAACATGGCAAACATTTGTCTTGCTTGTGTTATTTCAGTGCTCCTCTCAGATAGGTCATGTTTATCCCTAAAAAAATGCTGTGAAAGAGCAACCCCACCCCCTTCCCACACACACCTACGTTGTGTAATACTTCCATATTAGTCTGTGCAGGCAGTTCTCAGTTTAATGCTGATGTTGCAAAGTGGGTAGTAGTTTATGCAGGATAACAGCTCCCACCGTATACATTGAGAGTGAAGAAAGTTTGATGCATGTCTATATTAATTACAGTCGTCAAAGGATGTCAGCACGAATAGTGTGTCATTGAGTGTGTCATTTTGCCTACAAAGCTTTGTCCAAACATGGTTAGTGAATATCTTTAGCCTTAAAATCATAGATGAGTCAATTTAGGCAAATAACCTTTAAAGTTATCGTCTACAACATACCTAGCTAGACTCAGTAGGCTTTGGCCTACCTCAAAACTCAGATTATTTGGCTAGGCCTATACTGCTTATGCACTTTTGCTAAAGTTATAGTGTTGGGAATATGTTGCAAATGGAGGATGTGTTTGAATATTTGTACAATTCTAGATTTGTTAACAGACTGTAATATTCTAGATTTAAGTTTAATACCTAGACTAACCTAAGTTAGACCAAGGGCAAGGATACGTACAACGTATTGAATTGTTAGTGATAAGCCCAGGACTTCATAACAGTCATTCCATGTTATTCTGGCATGTGGATCTATCGTTATGATACAGCTTTAAGTAAAATGAGGTAGTGATAATTGTTTTCATAAGGCGTTAGTCATATCGAATCCGAAAGGACAGCCGTAGTCTGTCTAGGGGCCTAGGCTAACTAAATCCAGGGTCCAGTATATAACAATACAGCAGCTAAGCAGACGACACTAGTAAAGTAATTATATTCCTATGTAATTGCTTCTTCTAACGCTTCCTAAGAATTATCTGTGAAACTGCAGTTTACTGCCACATTTTTGACGAATTTGTCACCCAAATGCCGCACACTATATCACATTTCGTGTATGTCAAGTTAATAACGTTAGTTATGTCAAAGACGTAGTGTTTGTATTACGCTCCGTTCCTTTCTTGCCGTACACGCAGAGCGCCACCAGTTGGATGAGTGGCTTCAGTATATGTCGCCTGACGTCATACTCCCTACTTCAATTTCTATGCACATGACTTAAGTTCAGCTAACATTAGCATTTTATGTTGGCTTTGGATGTCCGCGAAACATCCTGAATTCAATCAGAAGGCTGCCACGGAGGTGAAAAGCAGTATGGAACGCCAAATGAGCACTATTTTTCATCTTCCTGAATAGATAATGATATAGTGGTATTTGAATTGTAACATATTGTTTTCTTTTTCTTTAGTTATAGTTCACGTTGAAGTTTGCCTACACAGATTAGTTCTTGTAACTTAACGTAAAACAGAAAGTCTGTTTGGTTTTTGTTGTTGTTGTTGAAATAAGCTCGACTGAAAACATTAACACGGCATCAACTAATTGTTTCAAGTCAGTGTATTTTACGTTGCTGCGCAAACCATGTCTGATTCGAACCAGGTGCATCGAATAGTGACAGATAATACGGATCATCTTCACTTGACAGCCTCAATACATCCCCGATTGCCTTACAGATATTTATGTTGTCCATAATTCAAGAACCACTTTCGATTGTTTTAATCTAGAAAAAATTCAAATCAGAAATTAAATTCAAGTGTTAAATGTTATAATTTATTATCGGTAACATATTTTCATGACCTAAGCTGTTATCGTTCATGTCTCCACTTTGGTTAGTAAAGAAACAGCTGAGTAAACTACAAGTTTCGCACTTTCCTTTCAAAGGTTGACTTAAGGCATACATTTGGTCTTCCTACCAGTGTGTCATATATCAAGAATAAAAAGAAGAACATCCGTGAAATGCTTCTTGAAGAGTGAGTTTACGATGACGTCACCGCTTCAGTGCAGACCTAAAACGCAACGTTAACCCTTTGTTATCAAGTGCTAGCATTTTCTCTTTCCTATAAGTCAAACAATTCTGACCATTTTGGGGGACAGACAAATAGTTGGTAGGGGCAAATTTCCGGTGGCTGTCAAGTACCCGGTATAAATCGTTTCTGACAATTTATTATAAGTTCATTGCCCAAGCAATGGTGGCCTACTATTTATATAAAGAAATATATACCCTATGTTTGCAGAAATTGAAAATGCGTAGAAAATGATATTTTCCAAACGTTATAGGGATATTCTGGTGGCAGGCGTTGCAATACTTACCTTAAAGAGGAAAATGCACAGAGCCTTTAATGAGAGCCGTGTCGAAGATTGTAGGAGGTACAACGTAACATATTTAGTGCTCATTTTGTAATTTTGCTGTATCCACTCATTGCAAGATCTATAGTTGTAAATATGTTTAAAGAAAGAGGCTAATGTCCTACGTGGCATACGTGTGGCATACTGTGGCATACGTGGTTGGCAACCTGCCCCCCCCCCAAACCCGGCACAAGGAATTAAATATATATATATATACAAATTAATGTTAAGTTTCAATGCTATAATTATCCAACGGAATGAAATCCATACACCGTGGTGCAATATGCATGTACATAACGTTATCTCCTTCATAAAGGCCTAGCTATGAAGGCAGTTCTCTGGTCTGATCATATTCGCTGGAAAGACCTGACAAAGGAACGTTACTGTCCTAGTGTCCCAGTCGACGAATAATGGATTGTTGGTGTAGTAGGGCAGAGTGATGCTTCGCTCATATTATGAAAATGCGCCTTTTGGCAAAGGATAAACCAGTTGCGCGAAATTATCAGCTCTTTACATACCATCAATTCGAAAGGTTAGTTTAACGATATCGATCTTTTCCACTTTCCTGACATTTTGGCATTCAATGTTGATAAGTACTTCAATGCAGGCCTCACCATACGCTGGCATTCGTTACTTTTGGAACCTGCTGGTGTCAGCTGGAATCGTTTTATTTTGATCTGTTTTAGTTCTGTGACGTGCTTTGTTCCAGCTATACATTTTGTTGTCCTTTCGTTGATCTTTCGCCTTAAGGTAGCAATATCTTCTTTCATCCGCTCTTTTCCGTAATGTTCTACTTTAGTCCATAATGTTTCATTAAAATGTCGATATAGGATCCAATCACCTTCGTTCCATTCTATCAGTCTTTGTATGACCTCTTGGGTCATTCCTTGAACTTCATTGGTTGCCCTCGAGTTCGTTTGGAAATACAAAACGTCATCCCAACTCCAACACATTAGATCCTTCAATAAGATGATGGACTCTTCCATATACTCCATAATTAAAACTAGATGAAATTCTTCATCCAAAGACTTAACTTTTTCGAAAAGTTCGTCTTCTTTCAAGCCTTCTATAGGAGTAGTTAAACCGAGATCATAAAGAGACGGATTCCGGAAGCTGTGACGTGGCTCTGAGCTGGTTCGTCTATTCTTTTTCAGGTAATAAATCATTGGATTTTTAACAAAGTCCTGGAAAGTCACGTGGAATACATTTTTCCATTTGTAGTAATTATATAAACTTTCATATTGAGTGGATGGATGACGTAATATGGTAATGTAAGTTGTATCTGGTGGCATGGCAGCGGAGAATTCTGCAAAATGAGAAGGGAAAAATATTTTGGTGATATTTACCCACTAGAACATTACATAAAAGACACGGTTCAATGATATCTATATTACACAGAAAATAACACCAAAAGAATGATGTACCTATACATCGAGCCAGGAAGAAATTAATAACATTCATCATCAAACATTCATCTATATGTGAAAGAGATAAACGTCATGAACACCTTCCACAAGCGGCTACGAAACATTTGATTTCATTTTGGAGATATCACACAATTCATGTTCCTTCACACACAAGGGATTGAGACTGGTGCTTCAATTTTATGTATTTCTTGGTCTAGATACTAGCATGTTTATTTTCTGTAATGAATTATGCAACTGCTGTGGATATGTAATTGACTGAAACTCGTTATATGACCTACAGCGCAGGCATTTGGTTTCAGTGTTAATTATGCACTGTTAAAATTGTATAACATGCAAATATGAAAAGAAAGAGAGAACAACAGGTTCCATGTCCTCTAGTGGCACTATGATATCACTGGTTAACAAAATGATAGCCCCTAGACGTTTAAACTAGGATATCTCAAAATCGGAGCAAGGTATTTCTTAG
>KN883103.1:94847-105705 GCA_000934455.1 Apostichopus parvimensis | reverse complement strand
CATTGAAGAAAAATGTTTCCAAACATATATATAATGATTTCATACCTGTAATATTTGAGTGACCTTCTCATATAAGTGGGATTCGTTTTAGTCAGAAAGACGCACACAAGAAGCATGGAGGCTATAGCACCCAAGATGAGTGTTGTCAACAACTGGCGGAGGTCTCCAGCCATCTGGAGAGAGTAACAACACACAGACAAGCACTGCATTTAATTAAGAGAGTTATTTAAGAGAGTTAATTAAGAGAATCAGATAATGAGAGTGCGTTAGATTGAGAGGGCAGTACCTGTGAGGAGACAGGTGTAAGTAAGGCATGCCGTAAATGATAAAGAATTTAATTTAAAAAAAATTAAATTAGATCGTCTGAACAATTTTATTAAAATATTTATAAATGTTCTTTTTTTTCAAATCCCAATACAGCTTGTTTGTCTAACATATATAGAATTGCAGAAAGACGCAAAAACTTGAATCTTACACTTTTCAAATTGACTCAAGTTTAATCAAATTATAGGGATATCAACAAGTTACTGTAATGAAATGAAAGGTGGGATTTCAGCTATATAGGCATGTCATATAGAAGGGATACAATAACCAATTACAATAAACCGAAGGGGGCAGATGCCATAATCGCAAACTACTTTTAAAGAGTTCGCATACATGATAGGCCTATATATAGAACGCAGTAAATTGGACAACATAACAAACATCGATTACTTCTCTAACACTATATTATTGTTTGATTCCGTTTATTGTAAATTGTTCATCCACAGTAAGACCAGCACGGTCACATTGAAAAGAAAAGTTACAACAGTCGCCGATTTGCACAACCATGCAACAACATGTATTGTCCTGTTGTATTGTCCTGTCATACAACGCTTATAAGCACTCGTACTGGCAGTATTCACAGTTCCGAACCTTTATCTGATTGAAACAGGGTAAAAATACTGCTCAAACTGTCAGCTCGAGTGCTTTGAATGCGTGGTATGAAAGTGCAGAATTTAGTAGTATTAACAGTATTGCAGCGTAACATGAAAGTACGCCGGTACCGTACCCAAATAAAACATCATTGTCCGGCCAACCATAAAAAAGTTTATTTAATCATAAAAACCCCAAATAGTTAAATTGAAAGGGATTCAGTGTTTCACGTTAAGGCAGGTTGATAGTATTATTCATTCATTCATGCATTCATTCATTCATATAGTTTTACATTTTTTGTTTGATTCCGCTTATTGTAAATTGTTCATCCACAGTAAGACCAACACGGTCACATTGAAAAGAAAATTTTGCACAACCATGCATGCAACAACATGTATCAGAGGAAGTAGTTGATCCGGGCACGACTTTAACAACCAGGTTGGTAAAGGGTCGAGTCTACATGACTTTGAAGGTGACTAGATGATCAACGACTTGAACTCCGCTTCACTCGCTGGCTTAAGCTGATCAAGAGGTATAACCCTGTTGCACCATTAACACTATGGTTGGTGCTCGTTTGCCTGTCGTTCTCAAAATTATCGCGGATTTTGTCGATTTTGTCGGTGAAGAACCTGCTGAATACACCGGGGAGTTCACTGGGGGAGTAATTTTGCAGAAGGCATGAGCCTTTATCGTCGCCTAACAGATGCTTAGCCACATTGAAAATTCCCTTTTGGTCACGTCCGCATGCAATGATCTTCCCTGAGTAATAAGTCACTTTGGCATGCTTGAGTAATTTATTCATTTTAACGCAGTAATCCCGATAAATCTGGTTGTCAATTTTTTCGCCATTTTCGTTCCAATTTGCGCCTTGTGTGTTTGGCTTCGTGTAGTACGTCGCAATACCATGGACAAGTCGGCCTCAGCGTTATGGTTTTGGCGCAGATCGGCGCGTGTTTGTCAAGAAGTGAGGATAGTCCATCATTGTATGCGTTGACAAGTGTGTCCACGGAGCCAGAGGTACTACCTAGCAGTGGTGTATTGTTAATATCCTGGCTGAAAGCCTCCACGTCGATTTTGCTTAACTTTCGATAGGATACCAGTTTTCGAATAGGGACAGGCTTAGGCAGGTTAGTGGTGAAGCTAACAGCAAAATGGTCACGTGATGCTTTCCCCAGGTGATCACAGAGTACAGGGTCTGTAACTGTCACATCCGATACAACATCACTCGTGTCCCTGCTGATGACAACGTCCAGTGTATGGCCATGGACATGAGTGGGTTCGTGAACATGCTGTTGAAAGCCGCATGCTTTCAGTGTATCCAGAAAACATTGGGCGTGGCTGTCAGTATCTACATCCAAGTGAAATTTGAAATCACCAACGACGAGGACTTCTCTCCTGTCAATGACGTAGTGTGTGAGGAATGTAGACCATTCGTCTAGGAACGGTACGGACCTGGAGGTCGGTACACCACAGCCAGTCGAACCCTTTGGTTTTCGATGCTTAGTTCACATTCCATATGTTCGAAGTTTTTATAGTGCACACCTGTACTGGAGCTCAGCAGACGGAGATCTAGTGCTGATTTATGGAGCAGCGCCACACCCCCACCGCGTCTCCCTCCAGGACGAGGGACATGTTTTATTGAGTAGCTGGCGGGCACGAATTCACTGATGCATTTCCTGTCGACTGTTGAACCGAGACAGGTTTCTATAAGTGCAACCAAATCATAGTCATTTGTCCTAATATATTCCCCAAGAGACAAGCTTTTGTTCTTAACTGACCTGGGATTCAAGCAACATACTTGGAGAGGTCGTTTGATGTGAATAACATACCCAGATACACGCCTAATCTCTAACAAGTTATCATGTCTTAAACTGTTTGTTGCAGTTGGTATGACTTTGTGGTATCGTGGACGGATGCACGTGGAAACAGCGTAAACACCGGTTGTGGAATCGAGTTCGGTAATCGGCTGGCTGGATTCGCTGGCGATATATGCAGGTTTGCCCCGATCAGAGATCAGTGGGATCAGATTGTTATTATTTACACCAGTCTGCATAGATACGGAGATTGCTTTGTGGCGATCACTGTGACAACGGATGAGATTGTCCGTATTAATTTTCTACCAGCTTTTGTTCCTCTCCTGTGCGTGGCACATCTCGAGAACGGTTGATTTTAGTAAGTTGCTCTGCGAGCCTTTGCCACGGTTGAGTAATTGCTAAGCTTTTTCTGAAAGGCTCTAAGTCTAAAGAAAGCAGAGACGACCGGCTTTACGCTAGTGTCATTGTTAATGGCTGCCATACTGGATACAATGGAGCTTACTGTACGTTGGCTTCAGCCACGGTTAACCGATTACAAACTGCTTCTCCTTGTTTGCTACAATATGTAGTGTTACAATACGGTACCCGCATTATACACATACAGTACATACCGTACCCAAATACCGTACAAACATTATTGTCCGGCCAACCTGGCGGCAAACATTAAACATATATGTTGTAGTATACAAGGACCCAAATTAGCGAGGGCATTGAATACGTGACAGCAGCACTCAACGTGTCCTGTTCGCATCCCCGTATGCACATGTGCAGTATATACAGTATATGTATATATAACCATCGAACAATCCATATGTCCAGACATTTAGGAATAATCTAATATCCACAACTTCCATCCATCTTGTGTAACTTGAGAATAATATACATTAAAGGGGCCCTATCCAGGATATAGAACCACAGAATGCATGGTTTGATATATATATATATATCGCATATAAACTGATCACACTGGATACTTGGGTAGCAGGGTGAGGAGGCCGTGTAGAGTATAGGCCTACACATGCATCGTCACAATGGGGGTCGGTAGGAAAGAGGGACAGTTCTGTAAGAATACAAGGAAAAGTTAGACACATAGAATTAGACTGCTACTCATGAGGTGTAGTAGAATAGATGGTTCATTGAACCAGGGCTCTCAAAGTTCAGACCTCCCCAAATCCTGACTCCTCTAAAGGTCTGTTCCGACATTTGAAGTAACGTATAACAATTGCCAGTCAGGTAATAGATAACTATTTTTAAATTGGTGGTTTTGTTCCAAGTTAGGTTGAACCTCCCCTCCCCTCCCCTCCCCCGACCTCTCACACTTCACCCGGGGCCCCGAAATCATAACTATAATACGCCACTGGTAATACAAAATATACGAATATAGGTGTGACTATGTTTGATCCCTATATAGAAGGGGAAACTTCAGGGGGAAGTGGCACGTATTGCGTTATCTGTATATTTTGCAGTTAACTTGTAAAAGAGTCGGAAACGACAAACTTCACAAGGAAGAGAAACTAAGTACAGGCGGGAAGAATGACAGAGAGGGGGGAGGCGAGGGAAGGGAGAGGGGTTTGAAAGGGGATTGTCAGGAAGGCCTAGAGAGGGGGGTGTTCCTCAGCTCGGGTGTGTACTAGTTGGGATGGAGACACATTCGGTTATGTTGGTTTACAGTGTATATCACTTTCATTGATGGACTTAATATAATAGTCACTTTAAGCTTTAACATCTCGTTGCCACTTTGGCTTCGAGTTTCTTTTAATATCAAATTGCAAGTTTCTAATTAGAATCGATGTATAAACGTTAGCGCAACGGAAACTATACCTGTACATGCGGGTTTCCAAGGCCGATAGTATACCGTACTACAACAAACGTATCCAGTACATAAGTAAAGTAATGTAGACACAAGGTATAAATAGGCTTACGTTGAAATGCCATGACTGTAGGCTCAAAGTTATTGCTATTTTGTAAGACATACTAGCAGTCTAGCAACAATTTAAATATCATGTTTACTTTGTATTAGCTCGTTTTAATATGTACTGAATAATACATCATACCATTGCGCCATCGTTAATGGGAACTCGTAAGCATATACATCCTACGATGATGATATCGCTCAAAATGGTCTTCAAGATGGTGAATGAGCGGCTTGTTTCTTTTTTCTTTTTCTTTTTTATTTGTTGCCGGTTTTGGGTCACTATGTAAACAGTATATCCGGCCTTTAATCCAAGCCAAATCCCCGTTTATATGAAGGTCCTGAAATTAACCTTCTTGCCTTTATAGCTGCATGGAATGCCGTGGTTGTCACTTACTGTTTTACTTTACCCAGATAGACATAGGACATGTTTTCGTTCCTGGTTTATGATTTCCACAAATCATACCGCCCCCCCTCCCCCTGCCGTGGTTGTCACTTATTTTACTTTACCCAGATAGACAAAGGGCATGTTTTCGTTCCTGGTTTATGATTTCCACAAATCATACCGCCCCTCCCCCTGCCGTGGTTGTCACTTATTTTACTTTACCCAGACAAAGGGCATGTTTTCGTTCCTGGTTTATGATTTCCACAAATCATACCGCCCCCCCCCCCCTCCCCCTAACACGTCCCCATTATAACAAAGAAGAACATACACACAGCAGTATATATACATCTCCATAAACCTGAGAGGTCATCAGTAATAGCTCCAAGTTTTAGCATCCTTGAGTTGTCAAAATTTGACAGGAATAATCTCCCGAACTTGTTCGGACTGTTGAAATTATTCCCAGATATATAGGCCTATTTATGAAATTTCATTGTGTCAGTGAGCTTACCCAACTTTCTGAGGGTGGTAGGATGATGCCCCTTGAAATTTGAGAGTAAGTGATCATAATTTTGAATTCGTATACGAATTTATCAAATGCAACGCAAAGATGTATAACTTGATAAGACTTACCTTAGAAGCTAGAGAGATGTTGTTGTCCGCATAAATAAACCGTATAGCCTTCCAATTCACTAGTAGCATGTATGTACACACGTTAGACATGTATTTTTACAATCATATTCCTTCTTATCAATATAAGCTCTTTCTGCAAACATAGTTGAACGGATGTCTCTCTCAACTGTTGTGGTATTTACTACATATGACTAAATACACGTAAGCACTGTGTTTGTATACATGTTTCAAAGTGCAGATTAGTATCAATGTAACCGTTACATCAATATCACTGCTATATTCGTGTTCCTCAGTGGTATACGCCCATCGAAGATGTGACGGCTTACTATATAGCTAGAAATGATCTTGAAAGCTATAGCGATGTTATTAGGGCCTAATTGATGCAGTGTTTCCCCTTGATAACGGTGATATCAAACAATAGCAATAATAATTGTAATATATAATTTGTTTATTATTAACTATGATCAAGAAAATGTTATTTCGAATTCCATGGTTCCAAGAAGAAATCTGCTTCGGAAGTAGGCTACTTCCTATTAACTGCACGTATAGGCAATGTATATGCAAATATAATGCATACTAATATCGATTGTTGTCCATTGCTGAAATGTGTTGTGGATTGTGACACGAAAGACTGCTCTATCTCCGCCTCTCTCTCTCTCTCTCTCTCTCTGATCGCTCTTACTGCATGGTCATCGATTTTCTATTGTTGTGGCAGTCCATTTGATAGAACGTGCCATCTCTGCAAACAAACACGTTAGTAAAGCAACGTTAGGAACTTTTTTGGTTTTACACACACTGTGTGTAGGACTGAGTACAACTAAGAGAATGTGAACGAGTATAAGTAGAATCTCACTTGGTGTGAGCCGAATAGCTTACAAGGCTATAAGTATATGGGTATGATTTTGAACTAGTGCATTAGTTACAATAATAGTAGGCCTATTGAGAATGCCCGAGCACGCAACGAGTCGGAGTACACATCCACAAGTACGAGTACAGGTAAATACGCTATGGTAATAAGAGTCTTTACAAATGAGTTCATCAATTAGTTTTCGCTGTGGCATAATGGCTTGTATACGCTTCCGTACCTCACTCCAAGTTAGGCTCCGCGGCAGAGGTTAGAATATGATACGTATGTGGCATAAAGAAAAAAACCTATGTTTGTGTGTGTCTGGTTTATGTCTTTTTTAAGGGGGTGGGGGGTGGTTAAATGTCCCATTATAAAATCCTGGATCCGCTCCGGAAAAGGTTGTAGTCGAGGACCGACTGTAGGCTACTAACAGCTGTTTCGTAGACCATTATTAGTTAAAGACCTGGACCTGGAATTTGCATACAGCCATGGGACGTCCTATATAAGTAAATTACACATGCTAGGCAAGCAGTCTCTGGCGATTAGCCGAAGCTCTTACCAACGTTATATATACGGAGTGCCGCTCAAAATATGATAGCACTTGTTCAAAATAATGTACATCACATTGCTTCTGTCACCAAGTGACGGTTAATGAGCGAATCCTTAATGAATTTTATTCAGTTCTGAAATAACAATTTTTGATCATAGATACTTTTCGGCTAAATAAGCCTATTAACCGCATTCATAACGTATCTTATATATACTACTTTTAATTTCTTTGTTTTTTACTTTTAATCCATTTAAGGATATGAAACTTAACAAATAATGAACTATGTGCATATATCTTTATGGTATTTTATAATAGAATATAGTTTCGGTGAAAAATATATCTTATTTATGGCCGTTGCCTTCCAAAATGCAGAAGTCGGGGAGGGCCGAGCTATACCATTTCGATATGGATAGGATATATCAATAACATTTTATTTCTGAAAGTGACAATTTTAATCACATTTTTAAATAGTCATCTGTTGATAATGTAAACAAATCAGTGGCGTAGGAAGGTACTTTTGAGTGGGGGGGGGGCTGAAGACTGATGGCCGGCCTGGGGAGGGTCTAAGGGGAGGGGGTTTGCATTTCCAGGTGGCCTCAGATGCAATATAGCACACTTCAACACCCACTCCATTTTGTAAATAATTTTGCATTTTCACCTGGCCTTAGATGCAATTTGGTGCTCCAAATGAGCTTTTTTTCTGCCAAAATGTTCTGAGCACCAAGGGCAGAAATGAAAAAGGGGTTTTCTGACTTGCGAAGCGGGGGGGGGGCGGAATGATACTTCCGCCCCCATATTTTCACTGGGGGGCTGGCGCCGCCCCCCCCCAGCACCCCCGGTTCCTACGCCCTTGAAACAAATCATCTATATGTTTCTATTTTCCTCTTATTGTTTGAGCACATACCAGCATGTATTGAAGGAAGGTCATACCAGGGAGTCGTTATGGCCATAACAACACCCTAGTCAAACTCGTCGAGATTATTTGCAATACTATCTCTTTATAAAGTTCCGTCGTTTGACAAACCGTTCATTGTAGAAAAACAGCAGGTAATTTATTGTCATGACCAAGAAAGAAAATCGGAAGGATTTAAAAAAAAGGTTATTTCAGTTTGGTCGGACGGAAGATATAACTTATAGTTTGATAGATTAAATCTTGATTGGAAGTGAGATAGGATTCACTATAGATAGGATAATAGGCTATACTGCTCTATTTCAGCATCCTGTATACAATATGAATATGATAATAAAGAGAAACCTATTTAAGAGACATTCCTCTAGTTTAAGGAAGACTGATTGACTATTGTCTAAAGATATTTTTAGAAACGATTGCTAGTTATGAGGTAGGCCAAAGCCTACTCAGCCTATTCGGTATGTTCTGAACAGTAACTTTATAGGCTACTTGCCTAAATTTACTCAAATATGATTTTAATTAAGGCCTAATTCTCTAACCATGTTCGGACAAAGCTTTGTAGTCAAAACGACTCATTTAATCCACTACTCATGCTAACATCTCATCCTTTGATGACTGTGACTGAATGTAGACATGCATCAAACTTTGTTCACTCTCACTTTACAAGTTGTAGTCTGTTTATCCTGCATAAACAACTTCTCACTTTGCAACATTGACATTCAGAACTGAGAACTGCATGCATACAATAACATGGAAGTACTACACAAAAGTAGGTGTGGGTTGGAAGGGGGGGGGGGTTCATTTATCACAGCATTTTCCAGGGACAAATATGACACTATCTGCATGAGTGGAGCACTAAAATAATACAAGCAAGAAAATTGTTTGCCATGTGCCTCTCAGAAACCGGAAATGACAGTTTACAGACATTCAAAGTTGCATAAAACACTCCACTTGCTCGAGTCATCAGAGGCGAAAAAAAAGTTTTCAAAGTTGGTTCTTAAGTCAAGAGTGAATTACTTACCACTCGGGTCGCCATAACATGTCTCTGTCGTGAAAATTGCAACTACTCTTTCTAAAAAACGGGTAAAATCTGATTCAATTTCAAAGTCGAATGCACAATGTATGTATATGAAGACGTACAAATGATCTGGCTTTTTGCCGTACAACGCAAAGCGCCCTCACTTTCCAAAGGCTTCTTTGTTTTAACACACGGCGATACACTGTGTCAGCGTTCTTCCTTATTCAATTTCTATTGGTATACCTCACATTGTTTGAGAGGTAAAGGACGGAGTCACCAGTGGGTGCGTGGAAGGGTTTATGAAGTTGCAGGGTTGCGTGAAGAGGGTAGGGGGGTAGTTGAAGGGGAAGAAGAGGTCAAGGCGCGAGCATGGTAGGAATCTATCCATTCGTTGTTGAAGATTATGTCGTATATTGCACACACTCTCTGTTCTTCCTACAAATTTTCATATGCTTCATTAAAGGTTAAAAGAACATCATCGGTCGCTTATGTTGACAATTTTAAGAATATTAGTTATGTTCAACATATCTCCCACTAGTTCAAATTTTCAGAAAGATTTGAAACGTAAATTTAGCGTCATCAGAAATCATATTCAAGTCGATGTCCAGGCTTATATCAAAATATAAAAGTCATGGCTTTCTCTGTGACGTAATATGTTTGGTAACGTCACGATTTTCTCGTCACAGCCGCTTGTGACGTTGTTCGATTCTTGGATACCATCATAGCTGCCATGAAAATACTTCAAAATCTGAAGGAATTCAAAGTCGCAGCTATTCTCCTTGGTGCGAGAAGAAACTTTCTCTTGAATGTAAGGGCCGGTGTTGTATTTATCGTTTATATGTGGCATTGTTGATAAGGCGTGATATTTTCTTCTGGAAATATAATTTAATTTTTTTGGGCAATCAAGTCACCTGTATTCAATTTTACAGGTTGTCGCTGATAAAAACAATTTTTATTGACAGTGAAGAAGAACTGGTTGGGAGAAGTGAATTAACTGCAAACAGGTAAGGAGAAAATATTGTAATCAGCAACGATACTATGATTGCGTCATAACATTAAATAAAATAATTTTTGAAGTTAGTTTGTTAACTTTCGTTTTACCAATCGCTTTACAGTAAACAGAAATGTCACATTACAAACATCAAAGACCTTTAGCGAGGAACAAACAAGACTACGTATAATATGACTGACTAATTACAAATAAATTTTGCATCGTCATTTTCCTCACAGCAATACCTTTATATCTGGGTTGAAAAGTGTCACTTTGTTCACGTATTCGGTTATTTGTGACTTACAAGGTAATAATCTTAAAATCTAATTTCTCCTTTCTTCATTTTTTGCGCATGTGTGGAAATAACACCTAAGAAAATTATAATGTTACATTAACTTATCATAGTTTAAGAAATTACGAAATTACAAGTTATTATTTTATCATACGGAACATGCGTACTTTGTAATCTACTCTTTCTCGACTTGTCAATAGCTGCCTGTGACATGTCTCGTATGTTCAAAACTTTGCTGCTGCCCTCTATTTGTGCTAAGTCTCATTTGAAGGTCAGAGAAAAGAATTCACATCAGGAATGGAAGTTATGCTTTATCGACCTAGGTTCAACCATGGATTGACACTTGACATTACAGGTATTTAACACCCTGTCAGTTCTATGACCATCTCGATTCTGACGTCATCAAAATGACTGATGAATAACACGAAAAGACTTGTGCATTTATTGACTGAAGAGAAAATGATTCTAATATTTTATCAAGTAAATGGTGTTGTGCTTTTAATCATATGCCAAAAGCTAACTTCTTTTGATTTAATTATATATTAGCTGCTTGTGAATTCGAAGTTGCACGGAAAGGGGCTTCTTCCAATAACA